>JZKD02S1331001.1:68405-95346 GCA_000966675.3 Picea glauca | reverse complement strand
GATGAGACCCCCCATCCTCTTGGCTAGGTCTTGTTTTGTATATTTTCTTAGGGTCCCTCTTGTTTCTTATTGAGAGGCTTTTTATTGCCTTCTCGGGGATCCCTGGGCGAGGCATATCTAGGTTTTATTTTATGGCTTTTATCTCTTACCAACTGCTTTTACCCCCTAGGCCTTTAGCCCTTTCTTCCCACAGGATAAGGTGTAACCCCATAAATAGGTCATCCTAATGTCCAGACTAGGGGAATGGGATAGATGAATGGGAGATAAGATGTAAAAGTGATAAAATTATGGGAGCAGACGATGGCTCTTCAAAATCCCCCTTGGTGGCTAACCAAAACCTATGGATACAAGCTTGCTAGGGCACTTTGTTAATCCCCCCAACCATGGTCAAGTGGGTTAGTGTAAGATCCAAGCAGTCGTCAGAAATGTAAGGAATCTGATGCATATATCTGAAAGTTATAATGATCAAACATGACACATACCATGATACCTAGACCAATTACCTCATGGAGAAAAAGTCTTCTCTGATGCAAGTCCAAGCTGAAGGTGATGGATGTTTCTACTGCTGATAGGACAGGTCTGATGAAGAAGAAGAAAGATGGGCCCTCCAGAGCCATGCTCAGGTCAATCCTGTTCTCGGTACTCCATGTCTAGGACCTGTGGGCCTCGAGACATGATCTCCTAGTTATCCCTAGAAATCGGGGATAACAATTACAACATGGGATTTCAAAAAGAAAATTTAATGGACTCTCTTTAATTCCACTACTCAAAACAATAAAATGAGTTCATCATTACAATCCTTGAGAAATTCTAAGAAATTTGAGTATAAAGTCGACAAAATTCCAAACTGGCTCGATTTCACCCTCTTTTCACGCCAACCGATGCACTATGACACTCATTAATGGAAATCTAGACTAAGACTTTTACAAATGAACTCTTAGCACAAAAATAACATCACCATTGAATTCCTCTAAGAAAAACGAGAAAAATGAGTATAAACATGGCTATGTTCTGTCAATATACCTCATGGCACGCAAATCAAGACACACCATTTTTGGCCTTTTATTTAGCACGCAAATCAAGAAATATGTACCTCGAAATCCATACCACCTTCTTGAGATCCATGTCGACCTTAGGATGATTTCACCTTGGGATCCATGCATATAAATAGTGCATGGGTCGGAATCGAATTCCAACCCATGTTTGGATTCCATGCTACCACGCAATAAACACTTTATACATGTTTCCATGATTCTACACCAATGATCATTTGCACCAACATCATTCTTCACTACCACTTCTTCTTTGGCAAGTTCCATGCTTGCATCATTGTAATCTTGTAAATCCCATTCCAAGATTTCATCAGCTAAAGTATCCCCAAGCAACTGATTGTCCTCTTTACATCCCCATCCTTTTCAACCCCTGTATTCTTTGAAAATGCATAACTTCCCTTTTGATTGATTGGATGAGACAATGTTTTCTCTTCCTATGATATGACAAAATTATGGATCTACCTATCTTCATATTCCTTTATACTTGTAGACACAAACCTTTCATTAGATTTAAAAACATGAGACTTCCGAGTCTCTTAAAATGCTTCTAACATCCTTTCTCCATGCAACAATGAAATATTCAATCCATTCATTAGGTATTCATCTACATTATTCCTTCGGAAAACTTATTTTCCAACTTCACCATCCTCAATTTTTGTAAGCACATGCCCAATTAAAATTTTTTCTACCTCGATCGATAATTCAGACATCTCTTCTAGTAGTTTCATCTCCTCATAAAAGCTTATGAGCATTGCATTTGAATGTTGCTATTCATATCCTTGATCATTTGCATGGCTATCTCCATAGACCAACTTTTTACTGTTTGTTGCACTAATAGGTCCTTGTAACTGCTCTCCAACAATTGCATTTATCAATTGTGTATGGACTTTCCTTTGATTACCTTTATGAGACAATTCTCCAAGTTCATATTCCTCCACCTTTATGACAACTTCAAGTGACTAACCATCATCTATAAAACATGAAACCATACACAAATTATCATATTTAAAAACATAAGGCTCTCTAGCCTCATTTGATTCCTTTTTCATCAAATCTTCATGTTGATCTGAACTATCCCAATAGTTAATAAGACTTTCATCAGATCTCTCATCAACATCCTTATCTTCATCTTCTCCAAGGACTCTGTTGATGGGCATAAATGACACACCATCAATTGGAAGATCAAATCTAGATCGAGGTTGTCTAAATAACCCAAGCCATTTGGAATTAAATAACCCGATGGGTTTAATGGCTCCGTCGGCCAACTAAAGTCCTAAAAATAATAAAATAAAAGAAACTAATCTATAAATCTATGATACTAATAATATAAGTTTAATAATTACAAATGTCAAAATAGAAACATGAATATGTACATATGGTTATAAACAATGTATATACAACTTGTAAGATTTACTTGTCATCTTGTGAAATGGATGTTCTTAAAAATGTTTATAAAGAGATAAAGAAAGAACATACATTTTTCTGTTTTCTTTTGAATATTTAAAGCTCTAAAACTAAAGAATACTTAAGCAAATATAATTGAAATAAGAATACATAAATAGTCAAAAGCTAATTCATGCTATTCTTGTTTCATTAATAAATAATTTAAATAAATAATCAACAAACTAACCTGTAACTAATCGATTAAACTCAGTTTATCTTCTTGTGTAATTTGAGCTCCTAACTATCCTACATGTGAGGGAAACCTGTAAGAGGACAATGCTACTATCTCCAGAATAAATTCAAAGAAAATGTTTGATGTATCGGAGTGTGAATACGACAACATAATGATAACTGTAAAAATCTTATGATCTTATAATAATCAATAGCTTAGAATGAAAGAAATTCAATTCAAAGTATTAATGTAATCCGTCATTTAATATCTAGAATAAATCGACAATAATCAAATGGAAGATTGATCACAGATGTAAAATGGAATAACGAATTACAAACATCATCTAAATACTTAATAATATGAAACACCATATGATAAACAAACTAAAGTTGTATAAAACATAATAATATTTCATAAGATTAAGGCAATGAAAGAACAAAAAATGGAATAAGCATCACACAGGTCTAAAGCCAAATGATGAATAGCTTCTCCATATAAGTTCTCCAAATCACATGTCCATAATGTATCCCAACAAAAGTTGTTTTCACTACTAACAGTGTTACAGTGATCACTATTTAAACTAGTTTTGGATTAACAAGCTCTTATCATGCAAGATAGATTGCAATCCCCCAAAATATATTGTTTTACAAAAATAGTACAATAGGAAACCACTCCTGTAGGAGTTGGTTTGTAAAAAATTATTACATACTAACAAATTTTTATCAACATAAAATAAAGAAACTACTGAATAATACAACATATGATTCAAGGTGGTTTCTCCATGTAAACAACACCATAATTATAATTTTCCCGTAGATAGGAAAACAAAATTGATATTAAGAAAATAATGCTAACTAATATTCAGAAATAGATTAGCTACAAAATCAGAGATTTAGTAGCTAGTCTTATATTAACAAAGAAAATCAAAACTAAATCTTCCTATTTTGAATTTCATAACAAAATAAAATGAAATAAAATCACTTTTTCCATTTAGAAAATACACATTGAAGGGTCGAACAATTTTGAATTAATGATGGCATTGAAGTTGGTTGCACTTTTGATAGTTATATTACCAGACCTTTTGGGTCTTTTATTTGCTCGTTCTATGCATGCTTTCAACTCTTGGTTTTCTCGTTCAAGTAGGAAATTGCGAGCAACCAGATGTTTTACTTGTGCCTATAACAATGGTATGTCCCTGTAATAGCGTTCTACCCAATCCAAACAACTGTCACAATGCACCGATGCTATAATAAGCCGAGGTGGAATGTATTCAACAACAGGTATTTCATGCTTCCTTGTGGCTTTTTTCAAGTCATGGATAATGCCAACAAATCCCTATTGGCCTTTCATAAATGGGGGTAATCTAGAGACAAAGTCATATTTCTCAATTTGACCAGTAGTTTCATCCCGAGACACTGATTATATGGATATTCTACTGCAAGGAAATTGTTGATCTCGTCGTCTGAGCAATGATCATTGACCTCGATCATAGAGATTGAGCTCAAATGATCCTTTTTTCGATTCCTTAAACTCCTAGATATTAATCGACCAGATATCTTATTCATAAAATTCAACTTTGATCTTTCCTATTTCTTACCCTTAAGAATTTTCTTTACAGTAGGTTTGTCACTATGGCCCTGATTTGGTTTGTTAGAAAGAATAGGGGAGACCTCTCCTTTTGATTCGTCCACTACATGTTTCAACGATTTTCTGGGAGAAAAAATACATCGTGATTTTTTAACTATGGGGGTTTGCAAAGAAATAGACATAGATTCATTAATTTCATAGCCATTAGGTGAATCGAAACCTTGACTCTTAGTCACAGGCTTATCAGAATTGGGGTTCACATTTAAAGGTGAATTCACTGTGCTGTTAGGTTGGGAAAAGCTGTTTTGACTCAGGAAGCTTTCCCAAGTGTCCCCAATTTGTGAGAGGTGTGATAGCAATAGGATTTTTATAAGCCCGTGATGAAAGAGGCTTGACATAGGGTTCAATATTTGTTTCTTATATCATTTTGACATTTTATATAGGCTCATTAAAAAGTAGAATGGCATGTTCAACTTAAACCCTATGAACAACATCAACAGTCAAATGTGGTATTAAAAAACTAACCCATACCTGTCCTCACACGTTATAAACTACTTTAGAATCAAAATAAGGCCATGCCATCGAGGTTTCAGAAGGGTAATAGGAATACCTTTAGGGAAACAAGTATATTTGCGGGAGACCATGAAAAAACTCCATGGAACATCTTCTAGTTTGGCATTTTCAAACCACTTTTCGCCTTCTCACGAGAGTCCTGTTGTCCGAGCTATAGAGTTCATTGTGACCTCCAATTGCACATCCCTGACTTTGGCTCTGAACCCATCGAACGTTTGAGAAAAATCCTGTGCAACCCCCAGGTTGTAACCTTTGAATTTTTGGATGAAGGTTTCCCAACCGTGAGTCTGCAAATCATCTATGGCATCGTCGTGGGAAAGAATGGCCCGAAAACCATTTGGTTTGATTTGAACCACAAGGGCCATGGTCACTGTGAAATAGACACAATAGATATCACAGGAGGGAGGCTTTGACTTCCAATAAATGAGTAGCAAGGAGAGGTCTGTAAAAACCACAACGACCCGATACCTATGAAGTTTGGAGACTGTCATTTTTGACAACTTAAGTTTGGAGAGACAAACAACCATAGGGTGCGCAAACCTAAGATCCATTACAAATAATGAATATCAAACCCTCAACCACTATCAAATGCCAATTCAAACAATGAATGGGGGTCATTAATGTACATGACAATAGGGTGAGGTGTAGTCGCAGGTACATCAGACATGTACCAAGTGCCATGAATGTGATACGACTGATATACCAAAGAGCATGTATTTATTGTTAACCCAAATTTGCAGCGCGATTATGGATGAATAATCAAACCACTCAATCAACCATAGAAAATACCATTTCATATAAAAAATTTGACAATCAATTAATCAATGAGCTTGCAAAACTTCAATTTATTAACATATAGGTGCCTTCAAAGTGTAATCTCTTAGGTAGAAAATACAAACTACAAAATCATTACCCAAGCCAAGTTTTTGTTTAAATTTCATGCTTGTAGTCATGAATTTTAAACAAAACAAACGAAAATTTAAATGAAAAACTCATAAGATAAGTTTAGCCCAATCATCGCCTTGAAGCCCAAAAAACATAAACGTTTATAAATGTAAGGAGGTGGCAACTACATAAAGGTATTATCTCTTTGTGATGATTTTTTAATTGTGATAAAATTCGACAGAATTGGTGGCTTCCAACAATGGCGACATGCTGGGCAAAGTAGTTATCTCTGCATCACCAAATTTTTTTTGTCAGGGGCTTAGATGAAATAATTTTTTAGAAACAGTTAACAACAGATCAAGCGTTCCAATCATAACTCAGAAAAATAAGGTAGTTTAGCATTGGATGTATTTCTGTCGGAAGATGTAATCTGGTATCTTGTTTAGATTATAGGTGTAGCAATGACTTCGATACCGTTGACAGGGCCACTGCTTCTAGCAGGTGTCTATAGCCTCGACAGGGATGTCATTTAACCCACTCTAGTACTTCTATCCTGTCCAAGAGTTGTCCATTCATATTAAAAACATCTTCATACTTGATCAAATTAAAAGACATACCTGAGAATCTTCTCAAACCTGTCATTGCTTCGCTGCCAGCGGGCCTGTTCATTACCTCGACAAAGTTTCCTTGGTATCATGAGTGCATTTACCCACTGCCAGCATACCTGTTTAGTGTACCGACGGGTTTTCAAACAATTCCCACACATTACAGTGCTTCCAACTCTCTAGAATTTGTTTATAAATTTGCAGAAATTTCATGATATTCAAGACAGTGGGGTGATACTAAAAATATCATAGTTTGGAATGAAAAGTTTGATCATTTACAAATTATTTTTCTATTTTGATGACTTTCATCATGATTTGTACAATTAGATTTTTGTTTAGAAATCACCTCTAGGATGGGGAAGCACACTGAGTTTTTCTCATTAAAACAGGGGCGATGTTAGAAATTTGTTAAGGATAATCATGTTTTCCCATGATTTTAATGAGAAACCAGGAACACTGTTTGAACATAAACTTCCCTCTGCTGATCTGAGTTTTAGCACTTACTGCTTAGGTGCTTAAAAAGTTATCAACTGTTGCTAACATATGAGAATTCTAATTCCCTTCAACAAATGAAATGGAGACTCAGAAATAATTATTTAGAAAAAAAATCAAAATCAAGCAAAATGAAAAGAACCAAAATAAAAAGCAGAAAAGAAAATTAAAAATATTTACAAGAGGGTGGATCATTAATTGTCAAGCGAAATACCTCTTGAGAGCCTGGCCATTCACTAGGAAAGTGTTTGGTTGTCCCTCCAAATTATGTATATGGAAAGAGCTAGGACCCAATTTTTCTGAAATTACAAATGGTCCCAGCCACAAGTTTTGGAACTTGGTATGTTCCCCCTTACCCTCGTGGGATTTGTCCCACTTGAGAACCAAATCTCCGAAATCAAAATTCCTATCAGAAGATGAATTTGCATCAAACCATCTCTTTACAATTTGCTGGTGCTGGTCAATTTTATGTTTAGCTTGTGTTATCACCTCTTCTAGTTTTAATAAAGCATTTATCCAGTTTTCTAGAGGCAGACACTCCTCTTCTTGAAATTTTTGCGATAATTGTAGAGAAGGAAGTAAGACATGTGGGGGGAGGATGGATTCTCTTCCGTAAATGAGGAATAAGGGAGAATTACCAATGAAGGCTTTTGGAGTTACCCTATCAGCCCAAAGTGCATTATACAATGCATTGTGCCAATTCTTGTAATTTTTTGAAACTGTCCTTTTAATAATCTTGATTAAATTCTTATTTGTCGATTCTGCTAGACCATTACCTTGAGGGTAGTAGATGGAAGATACTTAAGTTTAATCCATTTTTCCATAGATAAAGCATTCATATCAAGGGATGGGAAATAAGAGGCGTTATAAAAAACCAGACATTCAGGAATTCCAAATTGAGTAATGATGTGGGAGTTCATAAAAGACACTACCTGATTGGTGTTGACCACTTTCAAAGGTAAATCTTCAAACCATCTAGTAAAATAGTCTGTTGCTGTGAGGATGTACTTGTGCTGCTGTGAAGAAGAGGGATTGATTGGTCCGATAATGTCTAATCCCCATTGCTAAAAAGGTGCATCTACAGTAATAGGTTGTAAAGGAAAAGTTTCCCTTTTCACCCGTCCTGCAGCCTTTTGACAGATTGGACACTTATGGGACAACGTATGGGCATATTTAAATAGGGTAGGCCAATAGTATCCAACCCTTATTACTTTGTAGGTAGTGGTATCTCCACCAAAATGTCCGCCGACATCACTGGCATGAAGCTCAGATAACACTTTTTTAGACTCCTCCATTTCTAAACAACGCAAAAAACCACCATCAAAGTTCTTTCAAAATAATATATCATTGATTAACTAGAAAGATGCCGATTTAATCCTAAGTGATCTTCTATTTTTGGGATCAAGATTGCAGGGAGCATATCCATGCGTTAAATAAAATCTAATGTTCTCATACCAAGAATTGGGTGTAGCTTGTACACAACTGATCTGTTTTTTTTTGCGCTAATTTACAATTGATGTATTTATTTGACTTTTTTGTTTGTCAACCGAATCAACCACTAGTTTACATAGGCCTCGACCTCTAACAATTTGGGCAGGAGTTATTTCAAAGTCATATTCCTGTAATGATGGCATCCAATTTGTCCTTTTCTCACCTAGCTCTTTTTGTACTAACAAGTTTCTTATGGTAGAGTAAGGAACAATAACTTTGGTTCTGGATTTCAACAGGTAAGACCGGAAATGTTTCACTGCTTTAAAAAAACATATGCCTGCTGATATACTGCTGGGTAATTAAGTTCCACTCCTTTAAAATAAGATCTCATGAAGGCAATGGGTATCTCATCATTTTCATCATTTTTTTTTGTGTAAGCACAACAATGTAGGATCTGTCAGAGGCAAAAGTGTAAAGAGTGAAATCTTGAGAAAAATCGAGACTCATCAAGGAAGGGGCTTCTATTATTGATTTTCTAATTGAAATGAAAGCCTGACTTTATTGAGGTCCCCATCGGTACAAAACATCTTTTTTAATTAGATTTTGTAACGATCTAACCATTTCTAAGAAGCTCGGGACAAATCCTATGACAAAATTAATCTTACCCAAAATGGACTGCATGGACTTTTTGGAAGAAGGAGGGGGAAGTTTAGCAATGGATTGGGTTCTTTCGGGGTCAATAATCATTCCATCCTTAGACACTATAAACCCAAGCAGCTTACCCTGCTCTACCGCAAAGACCGATTTCTTAGGGTTGAGAAATATGTCGAACTTGCGACATCATTAAAGACAACCCTAAGGTGAGATAAGTGATCTTTCTTGTTTTTAGAAAAGACAATGACATCATCAAGATAGACCACAAATGACTAGTTAATGAGGCCATAGAGAGCAATATCCATTTCTCTCTAGAAAGTGGAATCGACGTTTATCATTCCAAAAGGCATTTTCCTGTATGTGTAAGTGCCCCATGGGGTACAAAAGGTGGTTTTAAGCAGGTCTGAAGGAGACATAAGGACCTGGTTGTATCCCGAAAATCCATCTAACAAACATAGTCTTTCGGAACCAGACACCCGCTGTAGAATTTGTTCCATTGGAGGAACATGTTAGTTGTCTTTATTAGATGTCCGGTTTAAGTTCCGAAAGTCGACACAGTCAAATTTCACCACTTTTCTTCCTTACAAGGACTAAATTAGACACCCATTGAGTGTGCCTAACCGAGAAAATGATCTTTGCAGTTAGTAATTTGTTTAGTTCATTTTTAACAGTAGGTTCCAATTGAGGATGCATCTTCCTCAATTTCTATTGAAAAGGCCAAGTTTGGGGTTTCATAGGGATTACATGCTGTATGATGTTTGGATCGAAATTTTTTAGGTCATTGTACGTCTAAGAAAATACATATTTAAATTCTTTAAATAATTTTATGAAAGCAGATCTTTCTTACTGGGAGCATCCCTTTCCTAGATTAATGTTTTGAGGATTATCTCTTGTTCCTAAATTAACAGTTTCATAGATCAAAGAGGAACTGTTAGTTTTTCAATTGAATACGCCTCTAAACTTGTCATGCAAGTCATAAACTTTCTCTAATCTCACAACAGATCTGGGGATAGAGTTTACTTGCTCGGATGTTGATTCAGGAGATCGTGGATCAGATATTACTGTGAAGTCTCAGAGATTCTTGTCGTGATTTCATTCATCAATGACTGCGTCTTGGAAGGTGTCTTCCATATGCATAAAGTTGATGATCTGCTTCTCATCATCGAATACTCTCTAATTCGTGATGTTATCTGGAATCAACGGCCTGAATAACAATTCGATCGAAAACGAATTAGGAGAAAATCCTTCAGCGGGCAACAACTTAGAAGCAACATTGGCTAGTAGATATGCTTCCGAGTTACTCATCCTAGGAATAGAATTTATATTAAATTCTAGAAATTTATGCATTAAACTCCATACCTCAGTTTGGTAACTTTGCAGATGCAGTGACAAACAATGTATTGTGTTTCTTACCTGCATGACCATGATTTCTGAATCATTGAATACTATCAAATTTTGCACGTCCATATCCAGTGGTTTCTTGAGTCCTTGCAGAAGTGCTTCCTACTCGGCTATGTTGTTAGTACATTCAAACTCTAATTGACAAGTGATAAAAGTCTTATTACCTGCAGGGTCGATGAGCACACAACCAACACCTTCTCCTTCTCGGGATTTGGATCCATCACAATATAGGGACCATATTTGTGCGTCATTAGCGGTACTTAGCGTATTCGACAAAGATGGTGATTGAGCATAAGATGTAACTTAAGACTATTTTTCTGGATCAGTTATAGAGGAAATTTCAGTCATGAAGTTACCAAAAAAGGTATTCATTCCCTACATTTCAATCGAATTTGTGAATGTAATGAAAGGCTCATCTGGATCATTCAGATCTGTCACGGTATTCTTTAGATAACATTCTCTGTTTATAATGATTTTATTGGGCTGTCCATTTTCAAGTAGCCACCAGTGAGACCAGTCTGTAGCAAAATAACCCTGTAACTGTTCTGACCAATCTCTTCTTAAAAACATACCATAAACTTCAGGAATATCAACAACGATAATATCAATCACTTGATGAACTTTAGGATTGGATGATAATATAATCAACACATTCTTAAGCTCACCGATTACTTTAACATTGGTTCGATCTACCTGAATGATTTTAAGATCAAACAATTTTACTTCTGCATTAATTTTCTGGCATACAGACAGAGGCATCACGTTTGATGATGCACTGGAGTCAACCATACATTTATGTACATTCCTATTCAAAATTTCAAAGGTTAATAAAAAAAGGGGGACATTTTTCTATGTGGAAACAACAAAATTCTGTTGACTTTTTATTGTTGTCCCTGAAATAATTTTATCTACATTTGCTACAGTTTTTTCTGCTAAGTTCCTTTTGTCTTGAGGTTCATATGTCTTTTTAGTTGGGACCTTTTTAACTGCGTTTGAATCAATTTCTGTTGATTTTTTGTTGCTAACATCATTCTTTTTACTGTTTTCAGCGATGCTTTGAAGCATTTTCTGCAAAATAAGAGGAAATTTCAACAGTTCAAAAAAATAAAAATAAAAAAATTCCCTTAGTTTTTTCAGATCTTCGATTAAATCATACTCTAAAACTGGGGCAGCCAAGTTTTGTCTAGTTTTAATTTGCTTTGTTTGTTTTGGAAACACATTTTTACTTGCTTCTAGTGTGGGCTTATTTTGTTTTTTACTCCTAATGTTGTAGGGGTAGACAATTTCGAAATTTGCTTGAAAGATACTATTCGACAAGTTCCCGAAAAGAGAAGGAGATGACTCTTTCTCTTCAGGTACCTCTTCCTCAACTGTATCATCAGAATTTTTAGGAGGAACAAAAACAGAATTATCATGCACTTCTAATATCGTTTGCAAATCATACTATAAACTTTCAAAATTTAAACCTTCAGTGGTCGGGTTTGGTCGGTTTGGAGGGAAAGGCTTTCTAAAAGGAGGTTTGAAACTTCCTTTGCTTGTAGACGCCTCCTCGACGGATATTTTCAAGTCAATGACCTGATTGGACAGTTTTTGGAAAGCTTTCTGCAAGCTCTCTAGGTCTAATGTTTCTTGTTGATTCTTAGGTTGAGGAGGCCTAGTGAGGATTTGTATTTTCTTCTTAGAAGATGAAACTATCTCAGCTTCACTACTAAGATTATATTTTAAGCTCAATATATCTTTCTCAATTTGACTTGCCTCCTCAAAGGCTTCTAACAACATGTTCATTTTGGACCTTTTAACCCAAATGGCTATGTTATTGTGCAAGGCTTTAGCATAATATGCAACAATTAGGATTTCCTCAGGCATCAATTCTACATGGATTTTATTCTTTAACATTAGAAGCCTTTGGTTAAAGTCCTTCCTTTTTATTTAAGGTTCATTTTTAAGTTAGAGAGTTCCATAACCAAGACTTCCAGAGATTTATCATCTCCAAACTTTTCTATAAAATGAGTTTTGAACTTGTCCCAAGAGATGATGGTTTGGGGCTATTGAGCAAAATACCAGGTGGAAGCATTTCCCTCAAAAGTATAAGGAAATAATCTGCACACTACATCTTCATGTTCCACATTCTGAAGTCTAATGGCCAACATAAATTTCTTGATGTGATCCTCAATGGATTGTTTTGAATCTAGATCAAATTTGGGCAGCCATTTCTCTGGATGTTTAGGTAATGGATGTTGGGGTCCAGGCACAACCACAACATCTTGATCGAGCTAAGGTCTGGTAGGATTGTTTTGGTTTGCAATGGGAGTTTGTCGTGTCGAAAGCTGAGATGGTTCAGATGAAGAAATTCCTTCGTCTGAAGCCTCTCCTCTTGAAGAAGACGAAGAAGAACCAAGTGGAGACGGTGGAATACCAGATCCTCCGACACCAAGGATAGGTGCTTCCGTAGGATTGATAGTATTACCACCTAAAGGGTTATCAGGCAGACCAGTGCCTTGAAGTTATTCTTGAAGGTTTGTAAAGTCAAGGGGTTGATTGAGTTGCCTACCAGGCTATCTAATATAGGACAAGGCAGTATGAGTTCTTATGAGTGACTAGCGGACAATTTCTTGGACGTCAATCCCTTGAGGGAGTGGTGTCATTGGTTCGACAAGAATATTAGGGTTATCATTTGAGGTAGTTGTTGTTTCAAGTGTAATGTTTTTGTCGCAGTGACTACATGTTACGACGGGAGTGCAAGTGTGTGGGGGAGTCTTACAACCTCCACGTGCAATCAATTAAATTCAGGCCCTCCTTCTAGTGCCAGTTGTTAACAGGCGTAAATGACACACCGTCAACTGGAAGGTCAAATCCAGACCAGGGTTGTCTAAATAACCCAAGCCATTTGGAATGAAATGACCCGACGGGTTTAATGGCTCCGTTGGCCAACTAAAGTCCTAAAAATAATAAAAGAAAAGAAACTAATCTATAAATCTATGATACTAATAATATAGGTTTAATAATTACAAATGTCAAAATAGAAACATGGATATGTACATATGGTTATAAACATTGTATATACAACTTGCAAGATTTACTTGTCATCTTGCGAAATGGATGTTCTTAAAAGTGTTTATAAAGAGATAAAGAAAGCACATACATTTTTTTGTTTTCTTTTGAATATTTAAAGGTATAAAACTAAAGAATACTTAAGCAAATATAATTGAAATAAGAATACATAAACAATTGAAATCTAATTCATGCTATTCTTGTTTCATTAATAAATAATTTATATAAATAATCAAAAAACTAACCTGCAACTAATCGATTAAACTCAGTTTATCTTCCTGTGTAATTCGAGCTCCTAACTATCCTGCATGTGAGGGAAACCTGTAACAGGACAATGCTATTATCTCCAGAATAAATTCAAAGAAAATGTTTGATGTATCAGAGTGTGAATATGAAATCAGAATGATATCTGTAAAAAGTTTATGATCTTATAATAATCAATAGCTTAGAATGAAATAAATTCAATTCAAAGTATTAATGTAATCTGTCATTTAATATCTAGAATAAATCGACAATAATCAAATGGGAGATTGATCATAGATGTAAAATGGAATAAAAAATTACAAACATCATCTAAATACTTAATAATACGAAACACCATATGATAAACATACTAAAGTTGTATCAAACATAATAATATTTCACAAGATTAAGGCAATGAAAGAACAAAAAATGGAATAAGCATCACACAGGTCTAAAGCCAAATGATGAATATCTTCTCCATATAAGTTCTCCAAATCACATGTCCATAATGTATCCTAACAAAAGTTGTTTTCACTACTAAAAGTGATCACTATTTAAACTAGTTTTGGATTAACAAACTCTTATAATGCAAGATAGAGTGAAATCCCACAAAATAGATTGTTTTACAAAAATAGTACAACAGGAAACCACTCCTGTAGGAGTTGGTTTGTCAAAAAATATTACATAATAACAAAGTTTTATCAACATAAAAGAAATAAACTACTGAATAATACAACGTATGATCCAAGGTGGTTTCTCCATGTAAACATCACCATAATTATCATTATCCTGTAGATAGAAAAATGAAATTGATATTTAGAAAATAATGCTAACTGATATTCAGAAATAGACTGGCTATAGAATCAAAGATTCTGTAACTAGTCTTATATTAACAAAGAAAATCAAAACTAAATCTTCCTATTTTGACTTTCATAACAAAATAAAATGAAATAAAATCAAACAAAATCACTTTTACCATTTAGAAATTACACAGTGAAGGGTCTGACAGTTTTGAATTAATGATGGCATTGAAGTTGGTTACATTTTTGATAATTATATTACTAGATATTTTGGGTCTTTTATTTGCTCGTTCTGTGCATGCTTTCAACTCTTGGTTTTCTCGTTCAAGTAGAGAATTGCGAACAACCAGATGTTTTACTTGTGCTTGTAACAATGGTATGTCCATGTAATAACGTTCTACCCAAACCAAACAACTGTCACAATGCACCAGTGCTATAGAAAGCCGAGGTGGAATATATTCAAAAACGGGTATTTCGTGCTTCCCTGTGGCTTGTTTCAAGTCATGACTAATGCCAGCAAAGCCCTCTTGGCCTTTCAGAAATGGGGGCAGTCTAGAGACAAAGTTATATTGCTTAATTTGACTAGTAGTTTTGTTCCCGAGACACTGATTATCTGGATCTTCTACTGCAAGGAAATTTTTGATCTCATCGTCTGAGCAATGATCATTGACCTCGATCATAGAGATCGATCTCAAATGATTTTACACATGATTTTTGTCACTTTGGTGATGTCTCAACAGTGATGTATTCAGGCTCCCAACAAAGACCTTTTGGTTGAGAAAAGTGGCTCTTGTCTTCTTCCAAAAACATATTTTTAAGATGAGTTCGTAGGCTGCTTATGGTCTAGGGTGTGAGAATCCTTCATTCTCATAGGCCACCCACACTTAGGGTGTGAACTTCTCACAGTTTTCTCCATATATAGGGTGCGAACCTGTTTTTAAGCTTGGAAAGGAGAAGAGGTCTCGAGGGTTCTAGCAGGGAATCTTCTAGAAAATGAGTTGGCATTTGCATGGTTGTAATTCTACTGACTTCTCAGATTTGATGGGATCATCCTCATCCATGTAACCATATCTCCTTCTCCTATATATTGAAAGGTTTCTCATGGAAAAGGTTAAGCAAGATTGAATGAAGAATTGGTGAAATAATTGTGTGAAGAACCCTGCTTGGACAGAAGCTTGAAGGCTCTATTTGGCCTATCGAGAGGTATTGGATCTTCTTCATACAAATACTAAGCAAGTGTGTGTTTTGGAACCAAGGGTCACTGAAAGGAATCTTGCGACATCAAGGCGATCAGGTTGTATCTTCTACTTTCAATTAATATGATACAGTGGCATGTCCCCTTCCCATAAAGTCACTCTTACTTTATTGTGTAACTCCTTGATCATATGCATAAGTTGACATTGAATATACTTTGCTATATTCACTTTGGTTGATTTGTGTTGTCTTGGACTTGACTTCACGAGAGCTCTGGAGCGAAGCGGGAAAAACAAAGACCTAAGGAAACGATATCAAGGTATGTCACTTATTCCTTTTCTTTAGTAGATTCAATGACTACAACTTAGGGAAAGAGTCATGTCCTGTCCTATTTTGTTCTAGATCTAGGTGGATCTGTTAGTGGCTGCACCTACCGATTTGTCCGATAACAAAATTGGCGACTCCACTGGGGATGCAACCCATTTTTAGTGGTTTTTGGTGGTTTTTCCTTGGCCATTTTCTCTTAACTTACCATTTTTAATTTCCATCAATCTCTGAGTCTTGAAGAGACCCTGATAGACTCTTTGGGTTTAGAAGTTCCTTAATTTTTTTTGTCTTTTTCCAAATTTTGCTTAGTTTTAGGCCTTCTCGCACTGCACCCTTCTATAGCCTGCGAGAACCACTAGGGTTCACACCCTGCTGTTCAGTTCAATGCAAACTTCTCACACTCTGCCCTTGTCTAGCCTACGAGAATCCTTCATTCTCGCACTACACCCCACTACCAGCCTGCAAACCCATTTGCAAATTTTTTGGATTAAGGTTTTTTGTATCCTCAGATGCCCATATTTGTATGTGTGTCTGAAAAGAAATTCTTTGGCTAGTGATTGATTGTTTCTTGACTTTGAATCTCATGAATGATTGGTCTTTGGAAATCGAAAACTCTTCTTGTTCATTTTTCTCAACTGTTACCTCTTGACCTTTTCTTAACAAGGATATAATCTCTGGTTTTGAAATCCAAGTGCTTGTTTGGTTGGGAGCCGGTGACCAGTTTAAAAGTTGGGATTAATTGTCTTTTTCAATTGCTCATTACTTGGAAAATTGTTATCCATATGCATTTGAAGAGACTAGTCTTGTCTGTTTGTTATTTTTGTCTTCATTGAAAGATTAGTTTGGTTGTTTGTTGGGTATTTCTTTTTCATTGGTTTCTTGTTTTTCTTAGTTCCACCACTATTGTTTGGTTTCTAGTGAAAATTAAAAAACATTTTCTCTTTTTAAGCAATTTTTTATTCGAAAAAAATATTGGCATTCAAGTATTGAAAGAGAACGAATAGAGAATTTGCATTGTTCATGATTGATTGATATTACATTTATGAGAAGACCATACATCGTAGTTCACATTGTTCCAGAAAACTCCTCTTTCCCTCCTGTAAATAGGATTCATCGAACAAAAAAATCATATCATTCATTCCTATCTATGCATTGTTGGGTTAAAGTCTAACACAACATCGGTTTCATTTCCGTCTCCTTTGAGTAACAACAACCTTTAATAATATTGCGCAATTTTAAAATTTAACTAGTAACTTTTTCTAGGGCTCTTTTACACCAACATTACCTAGGCTAGAGCTTTGGAATAGGCAGTGAGATACACTCTCCAAAGCACAAAACACACAATAGCATCTTGTGGTAAGGAGTGTCAAATTCCATTTGCAACATTTTGTCCTGGGAAGCGCTTCTCACACAAGGGTCAAACCCGAGGTCGCATTGAGATTGACAAAGTTACTCACCCTGCTTTGTTGATATCAATGTAGAGATTGCACGTATTACGAGGATCACTTAAAGGTATACCCACAATGATGAGTGAAAGCCTCTCAAGCTGATTTCGAGCTAGATACCCTGCCCTTGTGTGTGGATTGGAATGTTGACTATTCTCCCAGGCATTATTGTTGTTAGTGGTAACCTTAGTAGCCTATCTTCTTAGGGTCTTACACAAGGTGACTGTGAAGGGGAAAGTCTTCACGATACTTGGAATTGACCTTGGCCAAATTCACTCGGGCTCCTTGGAGGGTATACCCATGATTATGTGTGGGAGCTTGCACCAGGGTGTAAGTTCGTTAAGTAGGTCGTCAATGTAACTTTTCCACCCTAGCCCAACCCCTTCTTATCTCGTCGTCGCGATGTTGGATTTCATCACCAACTAGTGACTTCAGAATTAGAAGGTCTTGTTTGCTTGTTTTTGCTTCCTTTATTTTTACTAGCGCATGCTGTTTGTTCACCCAAGTTGACCATAGAATTTCCTTCGTAAGTTTCTAACTTGATCACAATTGACCCTCCACGCCATTCACATGGAATGCAAGGCTTACCCCCAGAAAATTTGGAAGGTTCTCAACCCTTGCCTACCAACTCACCAGAGGTCTCTCCTTAATAGAGTGAAGTCCAAGACGTTTCCACTCCGCAAGTGGAAAGAACTAACTCTCTAGAACGGTTCCAAATTACCAATTCTCGAGAGGACTTCCAACTTCATCCCGACTCCGAGAGATGTATTGCGTGAGTGAATTCTTCCGGAGCCTTAGTTGTTCAGTCTTCTGGATCACCAACTAGACCTTTCCTAGGACTTGAGGGTCAAGACCCTTTTTGGACTACCGACATTTTTAGACGGGATCTCTTTGGTTTAGGAGCAGGCATTAATATCACTGTCGCACCTAAGCTACCTGAAACATCTGATCCAGACGCAATACCTTTTACTACTGCTTATTATTTTCCCAGTAAAGAAGCTCTGAGAGATGACCACATCTTGACTCTCCCTCTACAAATGGTCCATTACATAGATACTACAAGTCTGCACACTGGGATTACCACGGCTATCCAAGCCCCCATTAGCACACCGCTTTCGCCCAGAGTCACCCCAACACTTCCACCTAGATATTGTGCATTGAATGCTTCTATTCCCTCACCTGCGCAAATCACATCTAGAACTCCTGGTGGTCCCACTCCTTCTGGGCACCATCTTCCCGGTTTCATTCCGACACTTCCTCCACCCACGTTCAAAGGATCTTCTCCATCCTCTATCGGAGGTATTGATCCTAGTGGCACCATCTTGTCTTTCACACCTAGTTACCAGATTCATGTTGGTGGACAATTTCACCATGGAGGCCAAACTCAACCCCCCTTGCAGGACAAATCCCAATTGGGACACAACCCTCGATTGGAGGGAAACCCCCACCAACCCCACCCTATGGACAAAACATACCTCCATCCTTGTCCCAGTATTGGAATCATCTTATACAACACAATCCTCCACCGACTGGGGGGCAACAGCCTCAAATGAGCTCCGTCATACCCCCTAGTACAGGGCAACCCTATCCAGGTACGTCTAATCCTATTTGGGGCTCAAATGGTTAACCCCATGCCCCCGTTCAAGGGTATAGTCCTATGAGTTACTTGTCTCCATACCAACAACTGAATCTGCCCAAATCCTCGCATTATATACAAACTGCTTATGGTCCCACTGGTTTTCTGACGAGACTCCCTCCCCAAAGTCACCAGCACCCACATGTGAATAGACAGTTACCTTTCTTAGCCACCCTGGATCTCCCAGATCTGCTGAGGATTTTAAATGATCTGATCCGTCACTCTCCTCAATGGACCTCCATACCAGCCAAACTACCATCCGACATCCCTAAATTCGATGGTAAACTAGAAGAGGACCCGAACAATCATGTAATAAATTTTCACCTTTGGTGCTCATCCAACTCCATGATGGATGACTCTATTCGTTTACACCTTTTTTAGCGAACCCTCACGGGTTTTGTTGCGAAGTGGTATATAGAATTACCATGAGGTTTCTTCACCGACTTCAACACCCTCACTATGGCTTTCATCACCCACTACCAGTTACCGATCCGCTATGAAACGAGGATTGATATTTTGAGTTCTTTCAAACAAACCAAAGCCACTCATATCTCCGATCACATTCATGAGTGGTGACGGAGACGACGTCTCATCAAACTCGAACTTCCTGATCAGTTGCTGGTAGAGTGGTTCACGAAATCATTCGTGAACGACATCGGTCCTGACATCGCCATGGGTGGAGTTGTCACAGAAGAACATGCCATTAGTCGTGCTCAATACCTTGAACTCATTTACTCACAAACGGGTACTCTTTACGACTTACTCCCTAATGCGCCTCATCCTTCTACTTCTGCCACTTCAACTACTCCTGCTGCTTCTCATGTAGACGACGGTGTGATTGGTACTTTCCATGCCCAACCGCATTCCGTCCAAACCTCTAGCAACAACCCCAAACCCATTTATTCTAATGTTCAAAATGCTCTGTCTCCTACCCCTCCCATCGGCAAGACTTTGGAGGTAAATGTTATTCAATATACCCCCACTGATAAAAAAAAATCCAGAAAGGGAAAGGGTAAGAATAAGGAGGACAAAAAATAATTTGCAAGTAGAGAGAACCAAAAAACCACATGTTGACGATAGGGATAAGCGCAAACCCCGATACCCTTTTCTTATCTGTGGTGATGATCACTACACTAAGGATTGTCCACGATGAGTCGAGGTTACTAAGTTCCTTCAAGGGACTACGAAACCACCCACTCTGATTGTATTGTCACAACCCTTCCTTTCTCAACAACAGGCCCAATTGGTCATTCATGACCAACCTTCCCCCTCCAATACATCCTATGTCTTAATGTGTACAGGTGATTCAAAGAAGAATGACATCACACTTAGCACTCGATCCAAAGATTATTCTTCCTCCAAAGAGAAGGTTGATGCGATAACTCCTTCGTTGGTCCAACCATCTCCCATGACTCCACCTACCAATGGTCCTCTTCATCTCGAACGACAAAGCCTCGTCACAGTTCTTCGCCCTCCTCCAAGGGGCTTCATTTGGAAATAGGCTTTCAATCCTCATGCCCGTGCTGCCCAGAACTACATGATTGTTGAAGATCTGGCCCAAGCACCATCCGCGATGTCAGCCCTCGAAGTCCTTCAAAGTTGTCCTATACAACGGAAGGCATTGTTGAAAGCTATCGGTGGAATTGACCCTACGGATACGAATTTAATAATTTTTGACTTGGAAGATCACATTCCAAGGTCACCCCCTCAACTCGCTTTCCAAATACAAGTTATTGTCTCCAACAAAAACATTTGTAGAACAATTATCGATGAGGGTGCCTCGACGCGTGTCATGTCTATTACCTGCTGGAAAGCCATTGGCTCTCCTCCTTTGACTGAATCCCACAACACACTCAAAGACTTTAATGGCTCTGGTTTTAAGCCATACAGTGTACTCCCTTCGTTGTTGATTACGTTAAATGGAAAAACAGTCCAAGTTGAAGTGGAGGTCTTTGACGCTCCTCTCAATTACAACATTCTACTTGGCCGTAGCTGGATTGATTCCGTGCGCACATTTGTGTCGACTCTGTTTCGTGTCGTGCGTTTACCACATCAAGGAAAGGTAATTACTGTCGACCAATTAGACTTCTTTAACTTCGATGCACGTACCGACAACATACCGTTCATTGCCAAAACTCCCCGGATACGAGAACGTCGGTGTGGGTCTTCTTAAAGACTCCTCGTTAATGGGTACCTT
Source organism: Picea glauca (assembly GCA_000966675.3). Lineage (NCBI taxonomy): Eukaryota > Viridiplantae > Streptophyta > Pinopsida > Pinales > Pinaceae > Picea > Picea glauca. The sequence continues at coordinate 74,158 of JZKD02S1331001.1, read as the reverse complement.
CCCCATCCCACCACCTGATGTTCCACATTCGTCTGTCACCTCGATCAACATGATATCCACCTCTATTCACGGAACCCCTACATCTCACGACCCATGGATGGTACCCAACCCCGATGATCATCTTCGTTACGGCGACAAAATGCCTTTGAGTCCAGTCGAATATGCCTATCATGCCATTTAATCAACAACCTATTCTACCCCCTCTCTTGGTGATTTATCTCCAGATCCTTTCCGCGTCATTTTTCCCACAGACAAGATGATCATGTCTGTTATGGAAGATACTCCCTGGGACGATGGACATCATCGTTCCATCCTCTTCCTGGAACAACACACCATCGAGGGTTACCAACAAATCTCGACTTCGTCGACCATTGTCGTGATTTCTACCGTTCCCGAGGTTACACACAATGTGTTTCACAAAGGTTACTTAAGTAATATCTCACCCACCATCCCCCTCGACATATCCATAAAACCTGTAATTGTCAAAAATGTGCATATCGGAGCTTTGTGTTCCCCTGACGAAATTGTCACCTACAAGTCGCTTTTCAAAGAATTTCGTGACGTCTTCGCCTAGAGCTATGAATAAATGTCAGGTATTGACCTCGACATTGTGATACATGAGATTAAGACATACCCCAACGCTAAACCCGTCCGACCACGCCTTTGTCCGGTCCACCCATGTATAGCGGCCACTATCAAGCTTGAAGTCGAGAAACTTCTCAAAGCCGACTTTATTTACCCGGTGTCTCTCACTGAGTGGGTTTCCAATCTTGTCCCGATCGACAAGAAACAAGGCACAATCCGCGTGTGCGTTGATTATAGGGATATTAACAAAACATGTCGTAAAGACAACTTTCCTACCCCCTTCGTCGACCAGATCATCGACGATTGTGCCGACAGTGCAATCTTCTCTCTGATGGATGGTTTCTCTGGATATAATCAAATCAATATCGTCCTCGTGTACCAACACAAAACCGCTTTTATTTGTCCTTGGGGCACTTTTTCCTATTGGAAACTTCCTTTTGGTTTAAAAAACGCCGGTGCAACTTTTCAGCGTGCTATGTCTTATGCCTTCCATGATATCAAGGACATCGTGCAGCCATATCTAGATGACTTACCTGCTCATTCCATGTGCTGTGTAGATCATCCAATACACCTCCGAGCCATTTTCCTTCGATGTCGGTTTTACCATATACGCTTGAATCCTCACAAATGCGTTTTCTGCATCGAATCCGATTGACTTCTGGGCTTTATTGTTTCATGTCAAGGGATCCAGGTAGATCCTTTGAAGGTTGAGGCGATTCTCAATCTCCCTCCTCCTTCTTCGCTTCACCAGTTACAAAGTTTGCAAGCGAAGGCAAACTTTCTTCGTCGTTTCATCCCAAATTATGCTGAACTAACTCTTGGATTTACGCGACTACTCAAGACAGGGTCTGAGTTCATATGGGATACCACTACCAACAAATATTTCGAAGCTTTGAAACTGTCTCTGACACATACCTGTTGACGGGTGAAAATGACCGCTCGTCAACTGGAGGAGTGAATCCGGTCCGAGGTTGTCTACTTAACCCAATCAGTTTGGATTAATACACTCCGACGGGTTCAGCGGCCCCGTTAGCCAATCTTAGTCTAAAAAAAAAATGAAAAACCAAACTAAAAGAAATAACTTAATGAAAAACACTCGCTGAAAACTATATACAAATCTAAAATATACTTACAGTTTACTAACTAATATTTATAAAATAGCTATACTTATTATATGTACACTATATACATATGATTATATCTCCAATATATGTATAACATTTACAAAATGCAAATTTTAATCTAAATCTGCGAAAATCAAATATGGATTAATTTATGACAACAAAACTATCATTCAGTCTTTTTGATTTATTTATTTTTTACAACGTTTATAAACAAGAAACAGAATAGCAAACTATCTAATTGAAAACAAAGATGAACAATAAAATGTGTTTAGATTACAGGAAAATTCTATATTAGTTAAACTAATAAAATAAAACTAGCAAAATGTCCTGTAATCGCATCTCCTATTTGTCCCGCATACAATATCTAATTTCGATGTTTGATGGGGTAAACCACAACAGATCTTCCAAATGCTTCTCGTAAACGCAAAGCAGTAATGATTGAATGCTAATGACAGAACATATAAGATAAGTAGTGACAACAATTTTATAATTTCACAAATGGTCACATTGAGATAAATACGGCTGTGAAAATTTGTATATAAATGTTCAATGAATAAAGAAGATTAATCTTCTAATCTCAAATTTGAATAGAGTAATTACTGTATGTAATATAAGGGACATAAAACACAGATATCATATAAATTTCATCACATCAATCTGTAACAAACCATGATATCTAAAGTAGTTACAATTTAATTACAAATCGAAATGACAATAACTTGAATAAAAATACGATATATTGAAGCTAAAGCTGTGCAAATATCAATTTCCATTCAAGTCTGTCCATCATAAATCCATAGTTTTTTGCTCCCAGGCAGCGATGGTCTTTAGTTTACAAAACAACACATTTATATAGGTTACAGGATCAAAGCGTTTCCTGTGGATATCATCTAATTTGTTTCAAAAAATGTGGGGGATGCAACCTCCCAGATTCTACTTGATATCAAAACTAACAGGCTATTCTAAAACAACATAAAGATAGCATGCTGAGAGATGCCATCAGTGGTTCAAATATCCTTTAGAAATCGTAGGTTCCTGAAAACACATAAGAATAAAAGATTTCAGATGCATTTGCAGTTATTAAAACAAGTAATTGGAATTTTTCTAATTAGCTACAAAATCTGTAGCTAGTTGTAATAGCCAATGCAATCAAAACAAACTAATCTTAATCAGAAAAATAGTTTATTGAATCAAATCGTATATCATAACTTAAGAGTGACCAAATCGTGCTAAAATTAAACAAAATCATACCTCCCATCATGAAATCAAATCGAATCATGATGGTTGTAGATGCTTATATGTTTTTTTCTTTTAAATAACACATGTCTTGTAGATGTATAACTTGCTGGCAGACTGGTTGAATATCCTTCGGATTGATCAAGGGTTCATAGTGGGAGGCCGAGACACATGGTTGGACAGGTGAGAGGGGTGCTGTGGGATGCTAATGCACATGACTGGAGAAGTCACAAATGTTTCAACACTTGCAAATAGACCAAAACGCTCCCTTCAGCCACAGAAAAAATCTGAGATTTGACCTCTAAAGGACAAGCTATATCTCTGTAATGATCTAATTTCTGGGGAAACTGCCCTCAATTAAGGTAAAAGGGCTCATTTTGGTTCTGGGTTTTCAAGGGTTTGATCTAATTCAAAACCGTTTGCTCAGAATCGCTCACGCAAAAACATGTCTCTGGAAGGCAATTACGGGGTTAGCTTTAAGAAGTCTTCAATTACTTCCAACTGCACAGACCTATTTTTTCTCTGCAACTGTCGAATGTCAATGTGAACTCTTGAGAAAATGTTAAATTAAAACCCTCGAACTTTTCAACAAACACACGCCAACCATTCCTTTATAAGTCATCTCTAGCATTGTTAAATGATAACAATGTCTAGACACCGTTGGGCTCAATCCTCACCACAGGAGCCATGGCTAATAGTAAGGAATCGGCATGGGATTCAGAGGTAGGGTTTGACAGAATAAACACAGAGCCATTGCCTCGAGTTTCCTCAATGCAATGCAAAGATAGCTCGAAATGGTAGGCAGGAACGTTAATTACCATGCGTGTGAGAGAAGTCATGTAGATAAAGGCCATGGAAAAGCATAATACCACGCTGTACTTGGAATGACACCTCGACATAATGGTACACACAAAGATCATAATAGTTGAAAACAATAGTATGCATATCCACGATATGATCACAAAATTAATATGTCAAATAAACAATTGAATCTAAAATTTTTATAAATCAAAACCCCATTAACATTAGTCGAATGCTAAATGGGTGGCAGTTTAATACTCATGTAACCAAGGCGTGTTCAAGACCAAGGGGTTATAACCATGAAAAAAACCATGTTCATAATGAAATACGACACATTTGACAATAAACCATATGAACATTAATTCCTTTGATCAAAAATCGAAATCAAGTGTGAATTCTAGCTGTGAGTTTTCATGTTTACAGTCATGAAAACAAAATGGAGAGGAAGGTATGTAAAAGGAGATAAGTGATAAGTGTCATTGCTCATGACGAGTAATGTAAATTTAGAGATATTGTGTAGGCATCTTGTAAAAATAGAGATTATATTATTGCTTCCAACAATGGCGACACGCTGGGAGAAGCAGTTATCTCTACCAAATGAATGAGTCCAGATTAGGATAATAAAAAAAAATTCAAATCGAAAACAACTAAGAAGCTGTCTGAACATCATTATTAATTATAAAACATTCCAGTTTTAGATTACTGTTATTTTTAAAAGACGAAAACTGATGACAATCTTGACAAAAGAGAATCACGATATTAAAGCTAAAATCTTCAATATTGTTGACAAAGCTACTACTGCCAGCAGGCATCCATAGCCTCGACAGGGATTGCCATTTAACCCACTCCGATATCTGTATCTTTCCAAGGAGTTCCATATCGGAACGAAGAACATTTAAGGTCAAAAGATTCCATATCTAAGAATTTTCATATACCTGACATTGCTTCGCTACCAGCGGGCCTGTTCAGTACCTCGACGAAGTTATCTTGGTGTCATGCATGCATTTACCCGCTACCAGCAGACCTGTTCAGTATCCTGACGGGTTTACAAGCACTTCCCACAGCTCTCTGAAGGTTTATTTAGTTTTAAATATATTTAATAGAGCGGGTTGACGCTTAAAATCCTGATTTTTGAACATATTTTAGTAAATTATAGACCTTGAGGAATTTTTTTTTAACTGTCCTTCATTAAGATCTAGAGATAGTTTGTTAATAAACCGACTTTCGAGGGCATGGAGACATCTCTGAGTTGTTCTCTTAAGGAACAGGGACAGCGTAAGAATAATTTTTTATGGATGATCGTGAATAGCTTGAGTTATAGATTGAAATCAAGAAACATTTTTTCAAACAACAAGTTTTCTTTAACATGGCTACAAAATTCAGAAAAATATCATAATTGATGCTTAAACAACCTTCAGTAGTCATTTTTAGAGGGGAAATTTTTCTGTTCTCTTTGTCTGAACTAGTTCATGGTGCAGGCATGTGTGTTTCAAAAGAAAGACTGATAAACATAAATGGAAACAAAACACACCAGCGAAGAAAAATTGGAAAGAAAAGAAATCCAAACAAAAAAAATATGTACAGAAGGTGCATCTGAAAACATCATGCAAAAAATCCCTTGGGAGACTGAAAGAAAGTAGAAAAATCATGTTTGATGTGAAAGCAGTCCTACTCGTGGTACCTTGGGTCAGGGTTGATTCATATTTATTTATCTCTTTACTTTCCATTTAAGATTTTCATGACGATACTGTGTTTTTTGAAAATAAATGTTCAACTAAAAGCAAAGAGAAAAAGATCAAGCGGACTTCCCTGATAACAGTCGTATTATGGTTCTCATGGTGCGCCCACTTGCGTTCATGAATGCATTATTACAAAGAGAAATAGTGAGAAACAAAACTGAAAGAAAACCTATTCCTAAACCTACCCTAACTATTAAACAAATCAGAATACTACGTGAAGTCATGTTTCCAATGTAGCCATCGGAGTAACTCCAATCCTGCAATGGAA
>JZKD02S1331001.1:48123-68037 GCA_000966675.3 Picea glauca | reverse complement strand
CATCGGGTAATGAGAAGTTGAAAGCATGTTCCAACACAGTGATTTGGGGAGCCATGGGGAAATTGAATACATTTAAAATAAAGGCTCCTACAAGGCCAACTTGTCAGTTGGCCCTCCTTCTAGTGCCATTTGTTGACAGACGAAAATGACCTCTCGTCAATTAGAGGAGTGAATCCGGTTCGGGGTTGTCTACTTAACCTAAGCTGTTTGGATTAATCCACTCCAACAGGTTTAGCGGCTCCGTTAGCCGATCTTAGTCTTAAAAAAAAATGAAAAACCAAACTAAAGGAAATTACTTAATGAAAAACACTCGCTGAAAACTATATACAAATCTAAAATATACTTACAGTTTACTAACTAATATTTATAAAATAGCTATACTTATTATATGTACAATATATACATATGATTATATCTCCAATATATGTATAACATTTACAAAATGCAAATTTTAATCTAAATCTGCGAAAATCAAATATGGATTAATTTATGACAGCAAAACTATCATTCAGTCTTTTTGATTTTAATATTTTTTACAACGTTTATAAACAAGAAACGAAATAGAAAACTGTCTAATTGAAAACAGAGATGAACAATAAAATGTGTTTAGATTACAGGAAATTTCTATATTAATTAAACTAATAAAATAAAACTAGCAAACTGACCTGTAATCGCATCTCTTATTTGTCCTGCATACAGTATCCAATTTCGCTGTTTGATGGGGTAAACCACAACATATCTTCCAAATGCTTCTTGTAAACGCGAAGCAGTAATGATTGAATGCTAATGACAGAACATATAAGAGAAGTAGTGACAACAATTTTATAATTTCACAAATGGTCACATTGAGATAAATACGGTTGTGAAAATTTGTATATAAATGTTCAATGAATAAAGAAGATTAATCTTCTAATCTCAAATTTGAACAGAGTAATCATTGTATGTAATATAAGGGACATAAAATATAGATATCATATAAATTTCATCACATCAATCTGTAATAAACCATGATATCTAAAGTAGTCACAATTTAATTACAAATCGAAATGACCATAACTTGAATAAAAATACGATACATCGAAGCTAAAGCTGTGCAAATATCAATTTCCATTCAAGTCTGTCCATCATAAATCCCTATTTTTTTTCTCCCAGGCAGTGATGGTATTTAGTTTACAAAACAACACATTTATATAGGTTATAGGATCGAAATGTTTCCTATGGATATCATCTAATTTGTTCCAAAAAATGTGGGGGATGCAACCTCCCAGATTCTACTTGATATCAAAACTAACATCTTATTCTAAAACAACATAAAGATAGCATGCTGAGAGATGACATCAATGGTTCAAATCTCCTTTAGAAATCGTAGGTTCCTGAAAACACATAAGAATAAAAGATTTCAGATGCATTTGCAGTTATTAAAACAAGTAATTTGAATTTTTCTAACTAGCTACAAAATCTGTAGCTAGTTGTAATAGCCAATGCAATCAAAACAAACTAATATTAATCAGAAAAATAGTTTATTGAATCAAATCGTATATCATAACTTAAGAGTGACCAAATCATGCTAAAATTAAACAAAATCATACCTCCCATCATGAAATCAAATCGAATCATGATGGTTGTAGCTGCTTATATGTTTTTTTCTTTTAAATAACACATGTCCTGTAGATGTATAACTTGCTGACAGACTGGTTGAATATCCTTCAGATTGATCAAGGGTTTACAGTGGGAGGCTGAGACACATGGCTGGATGGGTGAGAGGGGTGATGTGGGATGCTAATGCATAGGACTGGAGAAGTCACAAATGTTTCAACACTTGCAAACAGACCAAAACGCTCCCTTCAGCCACAGAAAAAATCTGATATTTGACATCTAAAGGACGAGCTATATCTCTGTAATGATCCAAATTTTGGGGAAACCACCTACAATGAAGGTAAAAGGGCTCATTTTGGTTCTGGGTTTTCAAGGGTTTTATATAATTCAAAACCGTTTTCTTAAAATCGCTCACGCAAAAACGTGTCTCTGGGAGGAAATTACGGGGTTAGCTTTAAGAAGTCTTCAATTACTTCCAACTGCACAGACCTATTTTTTCTCTGCAACCATCGAATGTCAACGTGAACTCTTGAGCAAATGTTAAATTAAAACCCTCAAACTTTTCAACAAACACACGCCAACCATTCCTTTCTAAGTCATCTCTGGCATTGTCAAATGATAACAATGTCTGGACACCATTGGGCTCAATCCTCACCACATGAGCCATGGATAACATCAAGGAATCGACACAGGATTTGGAGGTAGGGTTTGATAGAATAAACACAGAGCCATTGCCTCGAGTTTCCTCAATGCAATGCAAAGACAACTTGAAATGGTAGGCATGAATGTTAATTACCATGCGTGTGAGAGAAGTCATGTAGATCGAGGCCATGCAAAATCATAATACCACACTGTACTTGGAATGACACCTCAACATAATGGTACGCACAAAGATCATAACAGTTGAAAACAACAGTATGCATATCCACGATTTGATCACAAAATTAATATGTCAAATAAACAATTGAATCAAAATTTTTTATAAATCAAAACCCCATTAACATTAGTCGAATGCTAAATGGGTGGCGGTTTAATACTCATGTAACCAAGGCGTATTCAAGACCAAGGGGTTATAACCATGAAAACAACTATGTTCATAGTGAAATACGACAATTCGACAATATACCATATGAACATTAATTCCTTTGATCAAAAATCGAAATCAAGTGTGAATTCCAGCTTTGAGTTTTCATGTTTACAGTCATGAAAACAAAATGGAGAGGAAGGTATGTAAAAGGCGACAAGTGATAAGTGTCGTTGCTCATGACGAGTAATGAAAATTTAGAGATCCTGTGTAGGCAGCTTGTAAAAATAGAGATTATATTATTGCTGCCAACAATACCCCACTTCTCTTCCCACCTGATTACAGTCACAATTATTTCCTCTACCTCATAGCCTCAGACTACACCATCGCTATGGTTCTCGTCCAGGAGGATGATTCTCATGACGAACATGTCATCTATTACTTGAGTCGAATTCTTACGCCTATCGAAACCAAGTATTTACATGTTGAAAAACTGGTCTTGGCATCCGTCCAAGTAGTTTAATGTTTCCGGCACTATATCCTCTCTTGCAAGACTACGGTAATTTCTAACTGCAACCCTATGCAACACATTCTCACACGTCAACTGCTAGGGGGAAAATACTCCAAATGGATCGTGATACTCTAGGAGTTTGACTTAGAATTTGAACATGCTAAGTCCAAGAAATCCTTACTATTTTTCGAGTTGATATGTGACTTTCCCTACTCTAAGACGGAAAATGTAGCAGCCGATTCATTACCTGATGAATCCCTTTTCTTGATTAGTTCCGATGATCTTTGGTACGGAGATATCATCATATATCTCCAAACCCAGACTTTCCAGCCCAATTTGTCTAGTACTAACTGTCGTCGAATACGCTACCAGGCTCGTCAGTATATTATCCTCGGTGATACTCTTTATCATCGTGGGATTGACTCTATTTTTCGACACTGCCTCATGTTTGACGAAGCCGAGAAAGCCCTAAATGACCACCATTTTGGAGCCTGTGGTGGTCATATGTCTGGGTATGCTACTACCCAGAAGATCTTACACACAGGGTATTTTTGGCCTTCTTTATTTAACGATTGTATAGTTGTCATTCAAAAATGCCACGCTTGCCAGACCTACAACAATAAAATACGGTCACACCCTGCTCCTCTTCATCTTGTGGTCTCCATTGGTCCTTTTGCAAAATGGGGTATCGATTTCATGACATGTCACCCTCACTCGACCGGGGGGCATGGATACATTATTGTATACGTAGATTATTTTACGAAATGGGCCGAGGCGATGCTGACATTTGACAACACCGGAAAGACCGCAACATTATTTATATTCAATCACATCATAGCTCGTTTTGGTGTTCCTCAGGCTATCTTCACTGATCATGGTAGCCACTTTAGAAACTTCATGATGTCCGAACTCACTGAAAAGTTGGGTCTTCACCATGAAAACTCAACACCCTATTACCCACAAGCCAACGACCAAGTCGAAGCAATTAACAAAGTCCTCATTACCATGCTTCGACGAATGATAGAGATTCACAAAACAAGTTGGAACACGATGTTGTTTTTAGCATTGTGGGCTTATCGAACATCCGTTAAGTCTGCTACCGGGTTTAGACCATTCCAGTTAGTCTATGGTCTAGAAGCCATCCTGCCGATTGAATGTGAGATACCCTCCCTAAACTAGCTGTCAAACTCCTCCCAAACACTTCTGCTGAAGAAGAACGTTTTTTGTATCTCATGCGATTAGATGAAACTCGTCGTGATGCCACCCTAGTCATAGAAGCCCAGAAGAAACACGTCAAAGCCCAATGTGACAAACATGTCAAGCCTCGCGTTTTCTCTGAAGGTGATCTGGTTCTCCTTTATGAACAAGATTGGGATATGCTAGGAGCAGGAAAATTCAAAGCTATGTGGCTAGGTCCTTATATCGTTAGACAAGTTTTGGAGAAAGGAGCTTATGAGTTAGTGGACTACGATGGTATCCCTTTGAGTGAACCCAGAAATGGGTTGTACTTAAATAAGTACTATGCCCAAGATCACCTGTGCATGAGTACTTGTATTTTATTGTATCATACTTCTTGTGTGTTACTGTAGTATGATTTTGCGTTATCTGGTCTCTACCCCCGACTGCTTATGTTACGTTGTGTTTGGTTTCCAGATGTCAGATTCTTCGCTACCCCACATTGGCTTTGCTGATGGTGTTAGCCGTAGTACTCAGAACCTTGCTTCTGCTGCTTGGGCAATTTATGCCCCTACAAACGAACGTATCACTCTACGAGGTGTGTGTCTCGGTCGTGCAACCAACAATATTGCAGAGTATAGCGTTGTGATCAAATTTTTGATTGATGCTATTTCTCTCGGTATCCGCCACCTGGTTGTACGAATCAATTCGCAGTTATTAGTACTACAACTAAGTAATGTCTATTCTATTTGTAGTCCTACTTTATTACGGGTATATTTACGAATTCGCCTCTTGGAACGTTATTTTGATTATATTGAGTATTAGCACATTCCTAGATGTCTAAATACATTGACTGATGCATTAGCTAACTATGGATTAGATAGACATTTGGGCCATTTATAAACCAATCACATCACATGTATCACACAACACAAGATAAGCCAGTAGAAGCCGTATATATGTATATAACGATCAAAAGTTTTTACAAAAAGTTTCTGTCCAAGGACCAAAATCTCAAAATGTGAAGCTCATAGCTTCTACAAAATAGCGTCATGGGTGACGCTCACAATAGCACACAACTTCCCGAGCCACCCTACAAAACAGTTGACTAATAGACTCTAACACGCCTACAGTATGGCATTGATAATGTCTAGGGATCTCTCCAATAACCATATGTGGGATGTCAGCGATCAAACTCTCCAAGTTCTACTCCACTGCCTTGTAGTCTTCGACATCCCATCATGCCACTGGAGCCACCTCTCCTCGTTGCTGAATAGGAGACATTCCTGGAGGTCGATATGGCCCCACATCTGTGTCATCAAAAAGAGATTTTTTGATTAGTTCTTGGACAAACATAAAAACATTTTATATGATAAAAATTACAAAAACATTTAAAAAGAACAAAATGTGTACTTCTTACCTAGGTCACTCCACTGAGCATCCTCAGGTAGGGCCAAATCTAGATCCCCTCAGAAATCCAAACCACCATATGCGTAGTCATCAATCATCAACATCTGTGGCCGCAACCAGTCAAAAAATGAATCATTGTACTTGATGATGGGCCCAACTACGTGTCGGGCCATGAGGTTCCACCACCTCAGCATCCTCGGATCCTGTGGGGCAGGTAAACCCCAATCAATCTGTAATCTCAGCAATGGGACCCTCTCCAGGAAGAAGGACACCAAAAGTGATCCATACCCAAACTGCTTCAAGTTGCCCCTCCTGCACTTCGTCAATTGCCTCTTCATACTGCAGAGAACTCCATCCAACTAGTTGAAGACTCATGGCTCTGTGCACTCTATGGCGTATTGGAAGTAGCTCTACAGAGCCATGTGTGTAGTTGCGCTCCCAACCATGTGTGCTATCGTGAACAAGATGGTTCACAGGGTCATGTTTTGGACCCCCAAAATAGAAACCTTTCCCTTGCTTCTTTCTGCCTCAGGAACACAGTACTGGGGACGATACTCACTCATAGGGAGTCTGTCACCTCGGCTACCAGTCAAGATAGCATGGTACCCACGCCGTTATAGTCCTGTTAGAAAATAGATATCCTTGATATCTAGGGTCAACGTGTGGGATCCCACGTGAAACAATTGTTGGTCCACGTCCCACATATGAACCAAGTATTCCAACAATTTGAGTTTAGGCCCTCATACCCGGAATCTTGAAGAATTTCAAGAGGCCACAGTCCTGGAGGGAAATGACCGTACCTAGGTCATTCCCGACAATAGCATCGTCTTCCTCATGTTCTCTTTCTAGCCACTCCAACATTGTGATGATCAAACACCTACACAAGAACCATAAGAGAAGGGTCAACAACTTATTTCAAACCTTGGCATAATTTTTATTGAGCAAAAATCAATTTCATTTTTTGGCCCCTGCAGGTGCCCCTTTAGCACAGTGCGAGATTCTCGTAGGTTCCCTTAAGGTCGTTTGCGAGAATCCTATATTCTCATAGGTCCCGCATGGCCAGCGTGAGAGAACGCTTGGGTGCAAGTTATGGCCCTAAAATGAACCTAAAACCTTGAAAATTGTCAATAGAAACTAAAACTAAACCATGGAAAAAGTAGAAGATCAAGAGCTTACCTCGTTGGCAGAGACGGTTTGCCAAATGGTCGCTTGTGCCTCCCATGATCGAGCAACGAAATTTGGGGGAAAATGAGGTGTATTGGGCAAATTTCTTGGCAAAATCACAATGAAAATGGTAAAATCCCTTTTTACCCATATTTATTCACTTTTTACCATTTTTGTTGATTTTTATATTGTTTTGTCTATAAAACCTAATGCCTAATAGTCCTATGAGTGTGACTTTTTGTAGATATAGAAACTTTGAAGTCCACATGAAGGAGTACAAATGTTTTTTCTTTTTCGTCGCATGTATGACTGCTTTTTAGGGTTTTTAGAAAAACCTCGAGCTCAGTCTTCGTTCGTTCTCGCGCTCAAAAATACATGAGAACGTAACCGAGTATACTTTTCTCATCTTTTCGTACTCGTCATGGTCACACAAAAAGACGAACGCAAAGGAGTTTCCTTTAAGCTCTTTTCACACTCCATAAAAACGAAAAGATGGCCGAGCAACCTTGTTCTGTTTACGCTCGTAAAAGTATCTGAACGAAACGTTCAATGGGCGATAGTTTATCTCTTTTTCGGTCCTGTCGAACTATTTTACAAAAAAGGAATTGAGAGAGTTCTCTTTAAGTGTTTTTCAGACTCTCAAAACATGAAAAACCCCCGAGTTTTCTATCTTTGGACTCGTTAAACAAACATCGAAAGAACCGTAATGGGACCGAGCCACTCCTTCCTAGGGTTCTTTAAATATACTCCGAGGGACTCATCCGAAGGATGAGCTTACATCAAAAAGCATATGTTATCCTCCTTAAGCTTGCATAAAAATGAAGAGGTACTCGCCATAAATTGTGGGGGAAATTTTGGGAAAGGGATGTGTTTTCGTATTCATATTAATGGCAGTAAGCGTCACTCTTGAACATGACACCCCCTATTCATCATTTGAAGCTGATTTGGGAAATCCATTTGTCTCTCATTTGAATTGTTACAAGGTCATATCCTGGGTCATCTCTGAGTCAATGCTACCAGGTCCTTGGTCGTGTCATTCATATGTTCAAGAGCAGTTCATCCAAGCCCTCTATTGAGTTGGCCATATGTAGTTGTCCATTCTTACTATGTCAGCCTTCCCTCTGTCCATTTCAACCTATATTCATACTCTATTTCATCCTCAAAATATGTTACTTATTTCGTGTCATTAATGAGGGATACATCAAGGCCCTCCTATGACGAGTCTTGTTCCATCGACTCCAACTCAATATCCGAAAACAAGACTTAGAAATTATCTGGTACCTTGGAACTTGCATGCCTCAATGGCAGGTTTCTTCACTTTTGACTGTGGGTTTTCATTATTGACCCCCAATCGAGAGGTTCCGTCGAGTGTTCAACCTCATTTCATTTATTCACATTCGTTGGATTGTACTGGTGTACCTTGGGAGTCATTGACATTAATGGTGATTTCCCTCGCACTTGTTAACGGTTTCATCAATGACCGGTAATCAAGTGGTTTCTACCATGTTCGACTTCAGCACATGTAATCGCATGACTAGATTCGTACTTACCGGTGATGGGTCTGAAGACCCTGGGTCTCATCTTTTTGATCTAGGCTGTGATGGAATATGTATGATTTGCATTGGCACATAGATCCACTTTGTATGTTATGTGGCTATGCCGTCTTAATTTAAGTCTTCTCGCATAGATCCACAGTATATTCCTAGTGGCTATGCAATATTTTGACAGCATGGATCCACGGTGTATGATTGGTGGCCATGACCTACATTCATGATGTCATCCGTCTGTGATCTGAGTATGGGAATGCCTACCTCAAAATTGGTATTATATTCTGCAGATGCTTGGTTGTTTGCATGTTTCCGATTAGGTGCGCTCCTGGTTTCTAACACACACACACAATTTACAAAGTATTTTGGCTGTCACAAGTTCTAGCCTCATACTTTGGGGGGCATTCTGTTACACATGATTTTGGTCACTTTGGTGATGTCTCAACAGTGATGTATTCAGGCTCCCAACAAAGACCTTTTGCTTGAGAAAAGTGGCTCTTGTCTTCTTCCAAAAACATATTTTTCAGATGAGTTCATAGGCTACTTATGGTCTAGGGTATGAGAATCCTTCATTCTCGCAGGCCATCCACACTTAGGGTGCAAACTTCTCACAGTCTGCTCCATATATAGGGTGCGAACCTGTTTTTAATCTTGGAAAGGAGAAGAGGTCTCGAGGGTTCTAGAAGGGAATCTTCTAGAAAATGAGTTGGCATTCACATGATTCTATTGACTTCTCATATTTGATGGGGTCATCCTCATCCATGTAAGCATCTCTCCTTATCCTATATATTGAAAGGTTTCTCATGGAAAATGTTAAACAAGATTGAATGAAGAATTGGTGAAAGAATTGTGTGAAGAACCCTGCTTGGACAGAAGCTTGAAGGCTCTATCTGGTCTATCGAGAGGTATTGGATCTTCTTCATACAAGTATTGAGAAAGTGTGTGTGTTGGAACCAAGGGTCACTGAAAGGAAGCTTGCGACATCAAGGCGATCAGGTTGTATCTTCTACTTTCAATTAATATGATACAGCGGCATGCCCCCTTCCCATAAAGTCACTCTTACTTTATTGTGTAACTCCTTGATCATATGCATAAGTTGACATTGAATATACTTTGTTATCTTCACTTTGGTTGGTTTGTGTTGTCTTGGACTTGACTTCACGAGAGCACCGAAGTGAAGCGGGAACAACAGAGACCTAAGGAAACGATATTAAGGTATGTCACTTATTCCTTTTCTTTAGTAGATTCAATGACTACAACTTAGGGAAAGAGTTGTGTCCTGTCCTTTTTTGTTCTAGATCCAGGTGGATCTAGGGAGATCTGTTAGTGTCCACACCTACTGATTTGTCTGATAACAAATGATCCTTTTTTTGATTCCTTAAACTCTTAGATATTAATTGACCAGATCTCTTATTCATAAAATTGAAGTCTGAGCTTTCATGTTTCTTACCCTTATGAATTTTATTTATAGTAGGTTTGTCACCATGGCCTTGATTTGGTTTGTTAGCAAGAATAGGGGAAACCTTTCCTTTTAATTCGTCCACTACCTATTCCAACGATTTTCTGGGCAAAAAAATACATTGTGATTTTTTAATCATGGGGGTTTACAAAGCAACATACATAGATTCATTAATTTCACATCCATTAGGTGAATCGAAACCTTGAATCTTGGTCACGGGCTTATTGGAATTGGGGTTCACATTTAAAGGTGAATTCACTGTGTTGTCGGGTTGGGAAAAACCGTTTCGACTCAGGAATCTTTCCCAAGTGTCCCCGATTTGTGACAGGTGCGATAGCAACAACATTTTTATAAGCCCGTGATGAAAGAGGCTTGACAAAGGGTTTAGACTTTGTTTCTTATAGCGTTTTGACATTTTATATAGGCTCATTAACAAGTAGAATGGCATGTTCAGCTTAAACCCTATGAACAACATCAACAGTCGGATGTGGTATAAAAACACTAACCCATACCTGCCCTCGCACGTTATAAACTGCTTCATAATCAAAATAAGGCCGTGCCATCGAGGTTTCAGAAGGGTAATAAGAATACCTTTAGGGAAACATGTAGATTTGTGGGAGACCATGAACAAACTCCATGGAACATATTCTAGTTTGGAATTTTAAAACCACTTTTCACCTTCCTGCGGGAGTCCCGTTGCCCAAGCTATAGAGTCCTTTGTGACCTCCAATTGCACATCCCTGACTTTGACTCTGAACCCATCAAACGTTTGAGGAAAATCCTATGCGACCGCCAGGTTGTAACCTTCGAATTTTTGGATGAAGGTATCCGAACCATGAGTCTGCAAATCATCTATGGCATTGTCGTGGGAAAGAAGGGTCTGACATCCATTCGGTTTGATTTGAACCACAAGGGCCATGGTCACTGTGAAATAGAAACAATAGATATCACGGGAGGGAGGCTTCAACTTCCAATAAATGAGTAGCAAGGAGAGGTCTGTGAAAACCACAATGGCCCGATACCTATGAAGTTTGGAGACTGTCATGTTTGACAACTTAATTTTGGAGAGACAGACAACCAGATGACGCACAGACCTAAGTTCCATTACACATAATGAATATCAAACCCTCAACCACTATCGAATGCCAATTCAAACAATGAATGAGGGTCATTAATGTACATGAAAGCAGGGTGAGGTGTAGTCGTGGGTACATTAGACCTGTACTAAGTGCCATGAATGTGATATGATTGATATACCAAAGAGCATGTATTGATTGTTAACAGAAAGTTGCAGCACACTTATGGATGAATAATCAAACCACACAATCAACCATAGAAAATCTTATATCATATATAAAATGTGACAATCAATTAATCAATGAGCATTTAAAACTTCAATTTAGTAACATATATGTGCCTTGAAAGTGTAATCTCTTAGGTAGAAAATAAAAACTACAGAATCATTACCCGAGCCAAGTTTTTGTTTAAATTTCATGCTCGCAGTCATGAATTTTTAACAAAACAAATGAAAATTTAAATGAAAAGCTCATAAGATAAGTTTAGCACAATCATCACCTTGAAGCCCAAAAAACATAAACGTTTATAAATGTAAGGAGGTGGCAGCTACAGAAAGATATTCTCTCTTTGTGATGATTTTTTAATTGTGATAAAATTTGACAGAATTGGTCGCTTCCAACAGATTGTTCCCTGCTCCGGTTCACAATAGTGAAATTCCATCTCACACTCAGCTGCCCTGAGTTCTTTCCTCAATCTAGTACACAACTTGTGCTTCATATTAACTTGCAACATATTCCATTTCAACCTCTTCTTCCTTAGTATCCAACCATATCTCTAGTCTTCCTCATATTCTTGTATCAACTCCATTACTACAGTAAGATGTACTTTCAACTCATCCATTTCCCTCTCAAATTCCTCATCACTCATCCTCCATATGCCTATTGCTTTGGAATTTTCCTTCCTCTGGCTGTGGCTTCTTCCTAAACCTCTCTCATGACTATCAATAGTCATCTCCATCTCTTTCCTTGTGAACATATCCTTGTCCACTGTGTGTTGCATCGAGCCTCTCCTCTGCAACAAGCCTCAATACTTGCTACACAATACCTCATCAAGCCTTTCTCCTGATCTTGATATCTTGGTATCATTTTGGTTTTGTCTCCTAAAAACTTCCGAGTATTCTCTTCTCCTCTTTGGCTTCTACCTCTATTCACCTTCCTTTGAGAACTTCTATTTTTCTCCTCACTTCCAATCCTCAGTTAGAAGTGTTTACAACATCCCTTGCTACAAGGTTATTTCTTCCACAAGCTTCTTCACTTGAGAGCTTCGCTTTCTCCCTCTTCCTCTGTCACAAATTCAATGGTTGTAATGGCTGCTATCATTTTTCATTTTCCTCCTACTGCTACCTACAATCACAAATGATTCATAAACAGAGTTATCTCAAGCCATAAAATTCTTTACCTGCAAGGTCTATTCCATGATCTTGTCTTCCAACATCTCTCTCCAACTTTCCTCCTTAATCTCAAATCTGTAAGGCCTCACTATAATAAGGCTCCTACCTCACCATATATAAGAAATTTATCGTGTCTTTAGCTGGAATTGTCTTCTTCTTGAAAACATTCTGTTGCAGAACCTCACATGTTCTCCGTTTGTCTTCCTTCTTCTTCACTGTTCAAAATTATTAAATCCTGACGTACTCTTTCAAAGAGTATTTCCACCTCAATCTCAGAGTGTTACTATGCTCTATGCAGACAAAGCCAAACAAACTCCATGAATCTGCATTCTCATCACTGTGACTATTTCGTAGACCTCAAGAGGAGCTATATATGACTCATTTTGAGATGTGTTATTCACATTGGAGGTACTTCTGCTTTCAGTTCATGCAACAAATATACCAATACTCCTCAGAACAATGGATATACTAGTCATCAGATTGTTCTACAATGTACAACCCTTTCTTATGTCAATAATAACTCCTTACCAGTTTTGTATCACTAGTGCCCTCATATTGTTACCAACAGGTCTAAGAGGTCATTAGTTGACATTCTACACCTCTTCAAACGTAGAATATTCTCCAACTGTCAATAATGGTCATAATTTATTTACTCGAGTTATTGCGACAATTATATAATTGAACCTTACTTGCTTTCAGAGATCATTAGTTCAAATCTCTAGATATGTTACTCCACAAATCGAAACCAAAACAGAAAGGATTAGTGGTTTCTTACCTCTTCTATTTGATCCCAGTCAATGAAAATACCTTACAAGATGTGAATTTACTCATTCTCATGACCAATGACCTTTGGCAAGATTCCTCACTATTGAATTCAAAACACATGGATTTAAATTCCCCACTTACAGTTTGTTGCAGAAGTACCTCAACCTCAAACCAAACACTCCATAGCATGCCTTCATTTTTGAACGAAGGTGAATCTCGTTCCTGAAATCAAATACCACGATTTTAAAAACTGGGCTTTGAAATCGATTTCTCAAATTGGCCATTGGAGAAAAGAAAACATCTTGTTCATTCTTGATAGAGACTCGTCTCTCTCAGCCATCCCTCCATCTCTCATAGCGCCTCTTTTGTTTCTTTGATCACTTTCAACTGTCAGTTTTGTGAACTGGATCTCTAGATTGAACCACGTCTTCGATTTAATTTTGTAGACATTAGTTACATATATTTGTGCAAAAAAAACTTCTCCTTCTGCCTGGAATTCATGGGTGTTGATTCAATTTGAAATCCTCCTTCCCTTACTCATTTTTCCTTTACGAAATTCATAGGAATTTCGTTCTTCCCAATCTCATTCATTCAATTTGTAGAGATTGTTCCAGTACTTCTCACCCTTACACCTTCATTCTCAAAAGAAATATACAAAGGAATATAAAATCCAGACAAAGAAAAAGAGGATAACACATCCATACAATGAAGCACCTACACTGTGCCATTCCTATTAATTTAGAACAAACTGTACATCCTTGTCTTACATTCAATTTGTTGGGAAGCATAAGCAAAACATAGCATAAAACTAGAGCACAAACGAGCTAGATTAAACATGCAACAAACCAAGAACAACAAACACACACTTGAGACAGTGATTTATGTGGAAACTCAAACCGGGAAAAAACCACGGGCAATGATTATCGGTCTTCTTCTACTCAAGGGAGAATTACAGTAGCCAACCCAGGCATACAACCATCCTCTCCTCTCACAATGTACTCGCTTGCACTTGCATTGTACATT
This sequence comes from Picea glauca, assembly GCA_000966675.3. Taxonomy (NCBI): domain Eukaryota; kingdom Viridiplantae; phylum Streptophyta; class Pinopsida; order Pinales; family Pinaceae; genus Picea; species Picea glauca. The sequence continues at coordinate 53,895 of JZKD02S1331001.1, read as the reverse complement.
GCACTCAAATCGTCATTGTTCTCTACCTATATGGGTATGCTCGTATATATAACATCTATCACTCAGTTACATGTATCTCTATCTCTATATGCATGTGCATCTACATGCGACCGCATGGGAAAATTTGTTGGCATGTTTCCAACAATTTCCACCTTGACAACAATTTACCTGATATATCATGCACTTCATTAATTCATCCATCACCTTCTTTGCAAGAGAAGCCAAACACCATCACAGCTCCACAAATTCTCTAACAATACCGTTACGTGAATATGGTTGCACGATTCACTCCAACATGGACCATTTTGTATCCATTAGTAATCTGTCTAATAAACCGATGCACTTGTCCAAATCTCATGAATCATAACCACAGACCAAATCATTGCAACCAATGTAGGTGATACTTGTGCTTTTGTGTTTGAAGCACCCATTTCCATGCTCCCGACTTGGTTTTTCCATATGTCTACTGAAAACACCAACTACATGTGAAATGCTGACCATTTTTCCATCGCAATCATTAAACTTCCTACTAGCATATAATACTCGAGACATATAACCCTTTTCTTCTTCATCAATTAGGACATAAACCTGAAGATAATTTACAATGGAAAGCCAAAGGGATTTTACCAGTTTCACATTATTCATACTGAATTTCCTGAGTATCTTCACCACATACTTTTGTTGTGATAGCCAAGATTACCATCCTTCCTGTCTCTATGTATTTCCATGCCCAAGATTTATTTTTCTGCTCCCATATCCTTTATAACAAACATCCCAACCAATTGAGCCAACATGTTGATTTCAACCATGCTTGTGCTTGCAACAAGCATAACATATAACACCAAGATAATGAATTTACCATAAACACAATGGTTATACTCACTTCTTGTAAAATTTGGCTCACTGTGAAGGAATCAAACATCTTGTACAATTTTCCTAGCATGCTTCAGGCCATACAATGATTTTTGAGTTTGCAAACAAATCTCCCATTGTGATTCTGAACTAACCGTTCTGGTTGTTCCATATACATCTCCTTATAAAATAAGATTCATCAAACACTGCATCTCTGTCCATGATGATTCTATGGGTAGTAGGATCTCACAGTCTGCATCCCTTAACATCATCACCATATCAAAGATCTACTTGTTTGATCTGGGTCCTACTTAGAAAGATGATATAAAACCATAAGCATCACAACCGAATAATTTCACATTTAAGTAATTGCCAGATGACATGTTCATACCTCTTCCTGAATCTTCCCGTCTTTTTCAACCGATGGTGACCGAGTTACCAGATAGCACAACCGCTTCTGTCCACAACTATTGTTGCAACTTGGCATTACTGAACATGCCTATTCGATCTCAACTTCCTTGCAATACTTTCCAAGTTCCATGGATATGAACTTACCTTCATCATATATTCTCAAACACTCGATTGACTTGCCAACACATCAACCTTTCTATAGACCCACCTTTCTAAACTAGACACACTACTCCACCTCGAACTTTGCATTTGAACAACTTTGACCAAATCTGACCAAACCGACCAAGTAAGCCTTCATCGCTTACCTCCAGGCCCATTTACAATGGATTTTACCAAGCCTTTTATAGGCTTCATTACATGCAAATCCATGGACACAATACCATGGGATACCCAAAACACATGGACCCGAAAAACTACCTGCTTTGACCTAAAAACATATTTAACTCATTAACTCTTTCACCGAGTCAAGGTTAACACAACATACATTCCCCCCCACATATTCAATCTACCTAAATCTATGTCTAGAATTTTCATAGGTGACCTAATAAACCATGGGTACACATGCCTATACAGGTCTTACAAACATATGCCCATTTACATGCAATCAATAATTTCTACAACTCCAAAGTAAATACAATTTTATTTATTTATTTATTTTTTATTTCACGGTGACTCAACCTCACCGCCCTGTACCTTCTATGCAAACACAGGTGGTGAGACACAACATACAGACAAAAATTCATCAACCATACATGTAGCTGAATTTGCGTCTATTGTGGAGTCCTCTTTGGATTCTTATTGTCTTTTCCAACAATCCTTCTTGAGATGCCCAGATTTGCCACAAAACCAACATTTTGCCTTACCCTTACTGTCTTTTGACTTAGACCTGGTTGTACCTTTCTGATCATTCCCTCCTTCTGTAGATCAACCTCTGACCACCATTTCTTCTGTTGTTGAGGTTTCTTTACTGGATGTTTTTCTCATCTCCTCAGACAACAAAGCTCCCACAACAATGCCATAATCAATGGCATCTATTGTGTTAAACCACACAGTTGTGACCACATGATCCCAAGACTTAGGAAACAAACACAATAGCGTAACCTCCTTGTCTTCATCTTCGAACTTTACTTCCATATCATTTAATTGACAAATAAGAGTATTGAAAACATTCAAATGATCATCAATTTTTGTACCTTCTTTCATCTACAAGTTGTACAATTGCTTCTTCGGGAAGATTTTGTTTGACAAGTTCTTTGTCATATATAGACTCTACAGTTTGGTCCACAAACCTGCTGTTGTCTCCTCCTCAACGAAGTTAAACAATACCCCATTTGCCAGACAAAAACGAATAGTACTGAGGGCTCTTGCATCCAGATCCTCCCAGTCCTCGTCTGTCATGCTTGTCAGTTTCTTTGTCTTTCCAACCAACGACTTTTTCAATCGTTGTTGCACAAGAAGATCCTGCATATTGATTTTCCATAGCGCAAAGCTATTCTTACCACTGAATTTCTCCACTTCAAACTTGGAACTCTGCACTCTCGCCATTAGCACAAGAAAAACTCCAAAACCACTGCTTATAAAACCAACCCTTTATATGGAAAAAATAACATTATAGTTCAAGATTGAACCCAAAAATAATGGTTAAAAGGTTTAAAAAACATTTAATAAATATTTTATACCTTAATAAAACCTTTTACCCAAAACCACAAAAGTTCAGTTCTTAAACAATATGATATTCATATCCTCCCAAAAAATCTTCATATGGCATCCAACTTTCAAACTTCCACTCACTCGTTTAAGAATAGTTCAAACATATCCTCCACCCTTATTAAAACTCACTCATGACCATGTCACTTACATGCCATATGAATAAGACAAAAATCCTTAAATCTTTAATTTATAGAGACCATGCCTTATGCGAATAAACTTTAAACCATGCAAACAATTTCTTTTGAAGATTGGCGCTCCTCTATGGGTGGAAAGAGAGCACTAATTTTTAAATCAACTCTCCCTTAGTGTGGATGTCCTAGCGTTGATTATGATATCAATGCTCCCTTAGTGTGGATGGGGGAGCGCCGATGTGCTAGTGCTCTGTGGTGTGCAAACTACATGCACTGATTTTCCGAAAATCATTGTTTCTTAAGTGTGAGCGTCGATGACCTGATACTCTTCAATCTCACGCTTTCTTGCACTCACAGGAAACCTGCACACAATTCTCCTTGGATCACTTGCGACACCTACTCAATTCGCCTTGGCTCTAATACCACTTGTTGGGTAGCGGAAGAAAAACAAAGCACAAAATCAGAGCATAAATGAGCTAGATTAAACATGCATCAAACCAAGAACAACAAACACACACTTGACATAGTGATTTATATGGAAACCCAAATTGAGAAAAAACCACGAGCAATGATTACCGGTCTTCTTCTATTCAAGAGAGAATTATAGTAGCCAACCCAGACATACAACCATCCTCTCCTCTCACAATGTACTTGCTTGCACTTGCATTGTACATTGCACTCATATTGTCATTGTTCTCTACCTCTATGGGTATGCTCGTATATATAACATCTATCACTCAGTTACATAGACTGATCATGAATAGATAACATAGTTACACAAACAGTTAATAAGTAGATTGCATGCACATGCATGTGCATGCACACATGCATGTGCATCTCCATCTGCATGTGCATCTGCATGTGACCGCATGGGAAAATTCGTTGGCATGTTTTCAACACAATTGACCAGATTTAACATTAATTTGGCCTCCATCTTGGCCCTTTGACCACTCTCGGCTTCTGTTTCACATACACCTCTAGCTCACTTTGTCTAATTCATTATTGATCCAGGGAATCAAATTTTGCTCAAAAATTCAAAGTGCTTGGAATCTCTTCAAATAGAACGGGAGCGTAGGCCTCATCATCACTAAACCAACACAACTCGTTTGGGTTCAAACAGACGTCGGGAGGGAGAGATATCTCGTTCTGTTCAAAACAACAAATAGGCAAAAAAAATGTGTTGACTGTACAGTCCGTACATATGCTGACATGGCAGTCTGTACGACATGTGGTAGGGTCATACGACACGTGGCAGAGATGAGTGGCAGATAGTTGACAGTTAGGTGGACAAATGAGCTTTGTACACATGGCATCTTGGTGGCTAATAGCATGGTGACATGTGGCCCAATCAATGGCCGCCACGTGTCACCTGGACGGTGGTTTAAAAGCTTTGCAATCGGCAGAACTCGACCCCACGACCTCCGGGCAGGGGAAGAGACTTGGGAAGGGCCACCCAACCGGCACGCCACTGTATGTTTCTTAACATATGAATGCATTTTTTATTATTTAAATTTGCATTTGTTTTGGATTGGCCGCGGTCCGGGCCGGGGCTAAGCCCTGACCCTCGGTCATGTGTCGCTACCATATAACCTTCGCCCACGCATTTCAAATGTTTAAACACCCACGTGCCTGGGCACATGGATCTTTCCATGTGACTTGGGTTTAAACTTAACCCCTTTTGTATATTTGCGCACGGTCGTCTGGCGCTTCATATGCCCACGGTCTTAGACGGTTAGGGGTTGGCGCGTAATCGTCCTACATTTCGCATCGGTTGTGTGGTTGCACCCGGTGCTGGTTTTTTCCACATAAATGCGCGTGGGGGCTAGGTTGAGGAGGCAAAGGGTGCATTTTGGTGATCCAGAGACAACAAGTTTGAAGGGGAACTTCCAGGGAGCCTATCTTCTTCAATTTTTGGCCAAACGAGGTGCCGAAAAAGCCCAGCTGGGGGTTTTTTGATGTTCTGAAGCCATTGGAGCCATCTATTTGGAATTTTGAGCATTGTAAGGCACATATTTTAGCACTTTGGGAAAATAATACAAAAGATCCATTGGAAGCTGGACCAGGAGATGTAGCCCAACAGAGGGGTGAACTCCTTTATCATTTGCTGTGTTATGTGTTTTCTGTTCACTGTTATTTTTTTTTGTTTATATGCATCTTTAATGAGTAATTTCTATAAAATTTGTGTTGCAAAATTGATCCATTTTCATTTTAACACATGAATTAAATCTTCCAAATATTTTCAAGAATACAAGTCTTCTTCATTTTTAGATCAAGTTGGTATCAGAGATTAGGTTTTTGAAGACTTGATTATTTGCAAGTGTTTTGTTTTCTGATGCTCACAAGGTTGAAACTCACAAGAGGAGAAGGTCAACTTGTAGAGCTAAGTTCTCATCCTTCAAGAAGGAAGATTATATCATCACCGCAAGTTTCAAGGAGGCATTCACCAAGTATGGTTCATGAAGAGAGTCATGAACATATTCCTACAGAAGATGAAGATCTCAAAAAGGCTGTCATGGAAATGAGAGAAATGATGAAACTTTTGATGAAAAGGATTACAAGGTTGCAAGGTGAAGGCTCCAACCCTTCAAAGCACAAGGGAGACAATGGTGATAAAACTCCAAATGGAAATGGAGGGAATGGTGCTTCTCCACCACCCTCACCTCCATCT
>JZKD02S1331001.1:27367-43529 GCA_000966675.3 Picea glauca | reverse complement strand
ATGTATGCAGTTGTTAATGTTGAGAATTTGAAATTGTATGAGCCTCCTTTGATTGATGATCAAGGAGAGCATGTTCAGATTCCTTCTATAGATGGTTTTTCCCCAGAATATCTTACTGAATTGCATGAAGACACAATCCTTGACAGGAGAATGAGAACTTCAAAACGAGGAAATGTGGAATATCTTCGAGTTGGTTTTAAAGGCACAAATCCAAGAAAATCCAAGTGGATTGAGGTTGGAAAGGCGAGGGAGCTATACCCTCATCTTCAGATAGACTGAAAATAGTCTTTTGGAGGTCCAAAAGCTTTCCAATGGGGAGGTGTGATCCAGGGGATCAAATTTTGCTCAAAAATTCAAAGTGCTTGGAATCACTTCAAATCGAACGGGAGCATAGGCCTCATCATCATGAACCCAATGAAACTCATTTGGGTTCAAACATACATCGGGAGGGAGAGATATCGTGTTCTGTTCAAAACGACAAACAGAAAAAAAAAATGTGTTGACTGTACAGTCCGTACAGATGCTGACGTGGCAGTCTGTACGACACGTGGCAGGGCCATACGACACGTGGTAGAGCTGAGTGGTGGACAGTTGGCAGTTAGGTGGATGAATGAGCTTTGGACATGTGGCATCTTGGTGGCTAATAGCATGGTGACACGTGGCCCAATCAATGGCCACCACGTGTCACCTGGATGGTGGTTTAAAAGCCTTTCAATTGGCAGGACTCGACCCCGTGACCTCAGGGTAGGGGAAGAGACTTGGGAAGGGTCGCCCAACTAGCGTGCCACTGTATGTTTCTTAACATATGAATGTATTTTTTATTATTTAAATTTGCATTTGTTTTGGATTGGGCGCGGTCCGGGCCGGGGCTAAGCCCCGGTCCTCGGTCATGTGTTGCTACCATATAACCTTCGCCACCACATTTCAAATGTTTAAACACCCACACGCCTAGGCACATGGATCCTTCCATGTGACTTGGGTTTAAACTTAACCCCTTTTGTATATTTGTGCACGGTCGTATGGCGCTTCATATGCCCACGGTCTTAGACGGTTAGGGGATGACGTGTAACCATCCTACAATTCGCACCGGTTGTACGGTTGTGCTTGGTTCTAGGTTTTTCCACATAAATGCGCACGGGGGCTAGGTTGAGGAGGCAAAGGGTGCATTTTGACGATCCAGAGACAACAAGTTTGAAGGGGAACTTCCAGGAAGCCTATCTTCTTCAATTTTTGTCCAAACGAGGTGTCGAAAAAGCCCAGCTAGGGGTTTTTGGACGTTCTGAAGCCATTGGAGCCATCTATTTGGCATTTTGAGCATTGTAAAGCACATATTTGAGCACTTTGAGCAAATAATACAAAAGATCCATTGGAAGCTGGGCCAGGAGATGTAGCCCAAGAGAGAGGTGAACTCCTTTATCATTTTCTGTGTTATGTGTTTTCTGTTCACTGTTATTTGTTTCTGTTTATATGCATCTTGAATGAGTAATTTCTATAAAATTTGTGTTGCAAAATTTATCCATTTGCATTTTAACACATGAATTAAATCTTCCAAATATTTTCAAGAATACAAGTCTTCTTCATTTTTAGATCAATTATCCAATACCGTTAGTTGTACAACTAATTAAAAAGGAAAGATTCTGAAACCAAAATTTGGTTTAGATCCTAAAATATCTCTCTAAACAAACTCCTAGGATCCCTTAGATCCGCAATATCCTCATTTATCCCTAAATCTCTTTCAAGTCTCAAAATCTGGCAGATTTGATTACATATTTAGATTTCCAAAACAATTCCTTCTTAACAAAAACATTCTCAATCAAACTAACCTTATCATATAAAAATCCTTCTAGAATCTAATAAAGCACAAAAATTATAATAATTTTAATTGAGGAAACCCACTCCCTTGGTAAACTCAAAGACCCTTTAAGCCTAATCAACAAGGTCTATTCTAAAGGCAAAATGCTCCTACATCACAACACATACCCTAACTACTTGCTGTATCTGTGTTGGGACATGTTAGTTTCTATCCATCCATTATTTCTAATAACTAAATCCAACATTTATCCACATGTTCTATAATTCACTTTGGACTACATTGAATACAAGGATTGACCCATCCAAAACCTTTCTTCCATATATCAATGATCAAACAAAGGTTGTAAATAAGACAATAATACACATCTTGCACTTGTATAGTCACAAGAACTCAGACACTTGGAATGACAATTTGGCATTCATAACATAAGTACAACAAAGTTGAACACCATTGTATAGGTCACAACCCATTTGAAGCTTTCCTCAACTTTAAACTTGCAATATTTATTTTCCCACATACACTTTTCTATTATAGAAGGAAATAAAAAAACTTGTTAAAATTAATAAGACGCAAGTGCAAGATGTGCAACAAGTGGAAGACATTCTTGCACAGGTCACTAAGAAATATAGGAAGTGACACAATGAGCATTGCATCCCCATAATTCATAATCAGTGACAAAGTTTGGGTGCACATACATATGGAGAGGTTTAAAGGAACCTATAAGAAATTGTACTCACGAGAAAGTTATGGCCCTAAACAATTGTAAAGTAGGTTGGCAATAATGATTTTGAATTAGATTTACCACCTTACTTGGGCATACGCCTCATCTTTGTTATGGAGTTTTTATAACCTTATAGTTCACATTTGTTCAAGTAATCATAAGTGTAGCTTAAGCCCTTGAACAATATAGATATGGATTTAAAAAAACCAATAGATCAAGACTAGATTATCAACACGGAAATCCAAAATACTACACAACAAAAATATCTCACACTTTAGGGTTGTTAAAGCTGGGTAGTGACCTACACAAGCTAAGTGGTTCACTTTGGAGCAAATCAAATAGAATTTTGTATCTCAAAATTGACATGGTGGTCACTATTTCTAACCAAGAGAAGCCACTAATCCACAAACAAACATAGATTCTAACTCTAGTGCAGGAAAACAAGATTAAATTCTATTATTAAGTGTTTGTATTAACAAATCATAACTTGATATGAACTAACATGTGGTGATCATAAATTATATTTTGGAAATATGGATCAATGGTTAGGACTTGTCATTATGATTATAATGAAGCTTCAAAATCTATAATCATATTTGTATAAATATGGTGCATAACTCTCTTGCATTTTCTTAATGACTTGGTCAATAATAATGTTTTTATCTAAAATGGTTGGCTTGATATTAAGTGTTTGTATTAACAAATCATAGCTTGATATGAATTAACATGTGGTGATCATAAATTATATTTTGGAAATATGGATCAATAGTTAGGACTTGTCATTATGATTATAATGAAGCTTCAAAATCTATAATCATATTTGTATAAATATGGTGCATAACTCTCTTGCATATTCTTAATGACTTGGTCAATAATAATGTTTTTATCTAAAATGGTTGGCTTGATAATCCTTCTCATGATTTTAGGCACACACAAGGTATCTCCATTCTATAATTGTGTATATATGTCTACATTATAATGTGTTCTAATCATAAATGAAAATTATACAATTAGAGTAAAACATATGGCCTCTTCTTTGTTATGTAACACTTCCACTATAAATTCAAGCATTTTGAAGTTTGTTGTAAATTCTCACTTCATTGATGACACAATTTTGACCCTAATAGAGGAGAACGAGAACGAGACTATGGAAAACTCTATGGATTGTTTTCATATATTTTCTTAGGCCTAAGGCTCTAGGCTCCATTTGATGAAGATACGATATTACATACTAAGTTAGGATGAGATTGGCTTTCCAAGTGTGGTTACACATTGAGAAAGTATTTAATTTTTGGGTATCCCCTTTTCATTATAGGAATCCTTGAGTATATGGGATGTGGTTCTCTCACATATTGCAAATAAAGTTACAAATTCCATGTCTCTAGTAGCTCGATTCTAGATTTATATTAAAGTGCTAGCTGCCATGTATGTGTAATGCTCTTCATATTGGGTATTATCTATGAAGGATTAGCAAAAGGTTTGATAAAATCCTTAGATATTTTGTTTGGGCCAATTATCAAGGACAAAAATAAATCCTCAAAGAACTTATGTTACTTTCCCAAAGGCCAGGGGTGGGCATCATTAGAATGTGTACAAAGGCTTAGGCCTTATGCATAAATGGCTTATTAGATTTGTAGAAGTTCTAAAGGCCTAGAAAGTCCTCCTTTGCAACTACATCTATAAAGGTTCCTAAACCCTTTGGGAAAAAGGATAAAGCAATCTAAAATTTTAGATTATTTTTCACACTCCTCTTTAGGTTGAAATTAAGGGAACATTTGTGGTGAAAATAATTTGGAAGGATTGAGAACCCATTAAACCTAGGCTACTTTACAAAAGTGACATCCTTAGGTCTAGTTTGTCTTTGAATGAATAATATATGTAATGGTTTCTTGTGGCCTTATATGAAAGGAATCCCTTTGGATGAAAGAACTTGGTTCTTAGATAAGTTGTTGTATAATAAAGGAAATAAGAAATCCATGTGTATTTTTAACTCCTAAACCATATATTAAAAGACTTGGCTTGAGTAGAAGGCCATGTTCCACCTTTACCTTGACATAATGATTTTGGAGTGTGTTAAAATCCCTATCCCTAGTAATGTCCTCTTGATGCTTGAAATATGACTTTGTAAAGAGATTGGAGATGGAATACCATCCAATTGATGGTTACAAATGGAATGAATGCAAACATTGTCTTAGATGTCAAGGTTAATGATATTTGGAGACATATGTCTAAATAGAAGTTTCAACTCTACAAGCTTAAAACAATCCATAATCTATTTTTTGGAACCCAAAAAAGCCTTCTTCCCTTGGTCTTCGATTTTGGGTAGGCTGGCTCTTAGGAAACTAATACACTTAAATTTTCTTCAATCAAAATACCCTTTGTGTGGTAAAGAAAAAACTATCTTGAGGAAACAATTAATACACTTAAATTTTCTTCAACCAAAATACCCTTTGTGTGGTAAAGACAAAACTATCTTGAACACCTTTTCTAGAACTAGAAGTTTTCCAAGTCAACCTAGGAATGAGTCTATGGGTTTTGTTGTCAACTGCCCCCTCTTCCATTTGTTAGAAAGTCACCTTACTAGGAAATTGTCTTCCTTTATTAATTAAGTTTAACACAACATGGAAATGTATTAAGATTGGAGTTCTTCATTAAATTTAGAAGAAATGAATGTGTTTTTAAAAATGTATATCACAATGACATGTTTACATGGTATGATGGATCCCTAATATGTTCTAGCCTCCACATGTAGATTTTGTGCTAAGACTAGAAGGTGGAGATAGAAATTCCCCACTTTATACCTATATCACATTATTGGGGTCATGCACCATCTATTGAAAATATGGAGCCTACAAGAACTATATCACCCACTTTTTTATCCCAATCCTAATGGTATGAGTGATCAAGTTTATTGAGTAGTGCATGAGTTCTAAGAGTGGTGTCACAACTAGCTTCCCCTTGTTCTAAAGAATGATAAGTACCTGTGCTTGGCACTTGCCATTTCAAAGGAAAAAAAAACCTCTTAAACTTGAGTAGGTTGCAAATGATGAATGTGAGCAAATATTTGGTGGAACTTGAACCATGTTGGGAACCAACTCCCAAGAATAACAATGACCCCACTTTCTATGTTGGATTGATACATAGAATTGACTTAAATGAAATTCATATAAATTCATGTTGACATTCTTTTATTATGTTGTTGACTTGTTTATGTTACCTATAAAATAAGGCTTTATTAATTTTGTACGACTTGTATGGCAAAGTTTTTCACTATGAACACCTAGATTATAAACACCTAGATGTTAGTGTTATCAATATTTTTTTCTCATTGATAATGTGAATATGCAAAATACTAACAATGTAAAAAAACACTTACATAAAAGAAAAAAACACTCAAAGAAATATGCAAATATTAAAAAGAAGAAGAAAATATATTCTAAAATGGTATAAACTAATCTAAAATACCAAACACAACATATCCCATATTATCATATTTATGACTCACTATTTATTATTCAATCTTGTAGAGGAGGGGATTAACAAACACATAATCAAAAGAAAATTAATAAAACTGTACACATATTATATAGTCATTTGTATTGATAAATATATAAAAAAACAAAATTTGAGAGAATAATAAAAAAATAAAATTAAAATATATAAAGATATATATATATAATATATAAGAATACATGTAATTATCCATAATAAAAATAATCAAGAATTTTTTTGTGAGTGAATCTTAAAAACATAGAAATCTATATAATACATAAAATTATATAACAAAATATATGTGAATATGAATATATGTGAATATGGAAGCAATTTTAGGAAATTTATTACTTTATTAGTCCTTACCTTTGGGGTTGGGGACTATTAGTAATTGATTTTTAAGTCTATACACATTAACTAATGTAAATGAAACAATTTAATCAAAGTTTTTAACACTTTATTTTTTCTCTACTAATAAAAAATCTACAACATTTTTTTTTTTTAATAGGAATTTTTTTTTTATTTCCAATAGGAAAATTTGAGACCTTATTTGTTCTCATTTCAATGCATATAGTAGCATTGTCCCAGAAAATTTTGATTAAAAACACACCATGGCTGAGTAAATTTTTGAAAAGTGAAGTAATGCTGAGTAAATTTTTGAAAAGTGAAGTAATGCTAGACATAGGTCTAGCATTACTTCAGTGGCATTAAATGTTATATTGTTATGATATGTGTTATAATATAATTCCATATAAGCTCATAATTATTATAGTGTGAAGCTGGAGTAAGCTATGCCGGTACTCATAGGTTCGTGGTTGTCCGTTGCAATATGGTTGTAGGTATGATCGACATGAAGATAACATGCAATCGTCTCTTCTTCACTATAAAGACTATCTCGTTGTCTTCTTCACTATAAAAACTATCTCGTTGTGCTTGCTCCTCTAGATGACAAACCACTCTCTTGTCTTTGTAAGAGCCTTTCAGTCGTTGTATTTTCCTGCCGTTGTGCTCCCTGGAGTAAAGCGCGGATTTTCACTTGGGACCGCCCAGAGCTACGTCCGTGACACCAAGGCCATCGTCGGCACCCCCGTGGACATCAAGGAGAACTCGAAGGCCTACTCCTTTGTTACCAACATGCCTCGCGTCAAGAGCTCCAACATTAAGTTCGGTTTCTGTATTTTCTTTCTTTTCTGTCTATTGACATTTTCATCCGACCGCGAATCGAATCTGAAGGCTTGCTTGAATTCCTGTGTGTATCTATTTTGCAGGTTCAGATTGAGGCTGACAACCATCAGGGGGAAGCGAAAGCGCGAGGCAAATGACGAGGATACCAAATACATTCGCTTGGAGAGAAAGCCCGCCAAGTATTTTAGAAAATTTGTGCTTCCCACTGACGCCAATTTGGATGCGATTTCTGGCAGTTGTGAGGACGGGGTTGACTGTTACCGTGCCCAAGGCATCACCCATAGAAACGGTTTTCGGGTCGCTTCCAGACCCAATGCCAGCTAGGTAACCTGCAAAACCAACAAAACCAAGCAAAACCAGTCGGTTACCTGGTCAGTTGCATCGTTTTTTCTTTGGGTTGTGGGTAGCCTTCCGCAACTGTTAGATGGAGGTAGCCCCTTTGATTCCCTGCTCCTGTTCTTGCTCTTGTAGTTTCTGTTCCAGTTCTTGCTTCTCGAGAGTCCGATGCTCTTGGTTGATATTATGACTTGAAAGATTGAAATCCAGCAGGAGAGGCATAGGTGGTAGAAGAAAAGGCATAAGCACCACTACCAGCACCCCTTCCTGTTCCAGATGCAACAGTTCCGTCTCCTGTCCGAATGCCCATCGGTGAACACCTACCATACAATCCAAGATGTAATGCCTATCATTCAAAAAAGTACAAGCACTTTCCAAAGTGATGCGCTTATAGGATCTGCAGTTTATTATGTTTCAGTAAACAGAAGCAAAGCCAACTCTATATTAGCGAAAATCTCATTCACCTATAGCACTATCTCCTGATTCATGTGATATTCAGTAATTCCTCCTCCTCCGGCACAGGCAACGAATCAATTGAGCTGGTTAGAAGGGCATTATTCAATCTATAATTCCCGCTATTTTGATTTATCAAAACCAAAAAAAATTCGAAAACCCACTTTGTAGAAAGGGTGGGTTACAAGGCGGGTGATAGATGGACCGATCCACTCCACCGTTTCTGGTGTGATCCGAGCTCCAGACCTATGCTACCTTGTCCGAGTTCGGATCCAAGCCTAGTGAGAGATTGAGTTTACCTCATTCCTAGAATTTTCCATTCCAGTCTCAATGGACACGTTGTTAAGCATTGCATGCTTGCTGTATGTAGGAGACTCTCCATCTGGCTCAACAACTTTGTTGTTTAGGCCGAAAGGTATCGGTCATTGAAACACCGCCATAGCTACCACTGCGTCCAGTTACAAACGCTTAATCTCAAGTAACGTGGCAATGCAAAGTTTTATACATATTAATTTTTCTTAATCAGTTAACCTGTCAATCAATGGTTAGAGAAGTAATTTCTTAATCATATTAAGTAAATGTGAAAAAGTAAACAAGGTAACGGAAGTATTCATAAATGTAAGAAAGTTATGAGCATTAAATTTCATCCATTGATTAGAGAGTATGACTAAGAATATGCCAGCATCTTCAATTATTAGCCATAAGATTAGAATTTTAGATTAAAAGGTGATTAATTGTGCCCATTGTCAATAGGTCTAATAATAAATCTATTTATATTTGTAGCATCTTCCCCAGCATTTTCAATATCAAAGTAATGATGGATCACTATTCAAAGTAATTTCCCACCTTTTTGCTGGCCATTGAGTGTGACTATTGTTTATCATTATTTTACAGTTACCATTTATTTGGCCCAACAACTTTGTTGTTTCTTACAATAATAAATCTATATTCATCGTTTAAAGAGCATTTGTAGCATCTTTCCAACACAACCATAATTAATTTAAATCTGATATCGAAATCTGCACTGATATTAAGTGCGCACTTAGTCTAAATCTCTTCAGCTATCAGTTATAATTTCTACGCCGTGATATTAAGTGCACATATTCTCCTTAGTATAAATTATTTTTGTATCCCAGCTTTGGTAACCTAAAAACCAATCCTTAGATTTTCAAATCGTAGTTCGAATATATTAACCACTGATACGGATTGAAACGTCTCCCATTAATAGATTAGATATTAGAATTTAAATTTAAATAGTTATATGTTTGAAAACTAAATTTTCTATATTGTTGAATTTATTTTAAGTTTTAAACATTTTGGTCTTCCCTATAATATAATTTAGGGTTTGTTGTAAAAAATGCTGAACTCACTTTTCCATAGTCATATGACTATGTAGTTTTTTTTTGTACAAAGTAACATGGCATATATTGTATGAACTGAAGAACATATTATGGAATAATCCAAGAAAGGCTAGATTTAAAAGGAAGTCAAAAAATCAGTTAGAAATAATGTAGTCAAATGTATGTGGAGGTAGTCAACAAGAGAGTGGCCATGGTAAACAATCTAACTTATTATATACTTAAGCAATAACGACAGTGTGGTCCGGTCTATGGCAACTATGTAATAATCATTCTCAGGTGCTATCGTGTTTTAGTGTTTCTGAATCAGGAGAAGCAGTAACAATGTGCATTCTTTTGGCTGATTCAACAAGACACCTTAATCTTTAATCTGGAATCTGGGATTGCTAAGCTCCTCTACCTTCTTGTTAATGATCTATACATTTTTTTTTTTGATAAATTTTAAAAACATAGAAATCTATACAATAAGTAAAAATATATAACAAAATACATGTAAATATGGAAGCAACTTTAGGAAATTTATTACCTTATTAATGATTTATACATATATTTTTTTGACTGTTTTATATTTTATTATATAAGTAATTTTAAAAAGTTATATATATATACATATATAAATGAAAATAATTGCTTAAAAATATATTTGAAATTGTAATTAAAAGTAGTATTTGGTTTTATGTATGGAATTAAGGATAATAAATGTTATTTGAAAGCATATGAGTCTATTGCTATAACCTCAACGATGAGGTAACTTTTTTATAGATACTATCTAGGTCGAAACTACATTTTGGTTCCAAAGTAAGACCCAAAACTGTGTTTGATTGACTAAAATCCCATCTTCCTCGAATGTAAGGAAACATGTTAACGACCAAGATCCAGAGAGGCATTTGACATGAGTGAAAGTTTGTCCCCTTATGGGTCACCAATAGAATATTTCAAATGGCATGGTGGCATGATTTTCCTTGAATAACAATGATGAGTTAGTGTGCATTCATGGATAGCAATTAGTGATTAGTGTCCTCACTCCCAATTGACAACTAACTTATAATATTTTTTTTCACCTCTAGAAAATAATGACAGCATTCAAGGAATGACACCATTCAAGGAAGAACACATGCATCCCAAAAAAGGAGATAAAAATTAGTTTGCATTTGTAGATAAAAATTAGTGATGATTGTCCTCACTACCAATTGACAATTAAATTATAATAAATTTTTTCACCTTCCAAAAAAATCACGTTGTAAACCTCAAAACCACTAATTAAATTGATTGATATAATATACTTGAATAAACTCCCTTTACTCACATTAAATATGATTATTATATAGAATATAAAGTATACACTAAAAACACTATTCTACTTTTTATACTACTATTTATAATTTAGAAAGTACCTTCACTTCACAAATGATAAAAATAAAAAATACCCAATTTTTATATAGTTATTAAAATTTAATCTACTTTTTGGGGTGACAAATTAATTTACTTTTTATGGTGATAAATTAATCTACTTTTTGGGGATCAATTTTTATTCTGGAGGAAAACAAGAAATTATTTTCCTAGGGGTGAGGAGAAATCACATGTAATCACATAAAAGCATTAGCTTTGCTACAAGGGTTAATGCTTTTAAAAAAAAATGGAATTTGTCCATTCTTAATGATTAAAGATTCATGGTAATAATTTGACAAATGCTCACAAATTTAACCCTCATGAACTCCAACTATGTTGGATCCTCACCATAGCTCAACCATTCATGAAATTTTTTACCCACTGGGAACTCTACCATGTATTGAGCCACTTCAACTCCACAATAGATAAGGTTGCAAATGAAGGGTTGAGCTTGCCAATTGGAAATTTTAAGAAAAATGTGGGGAGACCTATCATCCAACATCTCCCAAAAATCATGAAAACTCAATCAATCCAAAGTATGGAGGCATAAGCAACATGTCAAGTGGATTGAATCAATAAAGGAGAGTGCCATCCATCAAAGCCACTTTCAAGTTTCATATTGGAGGAAAAGGCCTTAATTCATGCGAGGATAGCACTATCCTCTATGTGTAGTATTAAACCCAATCTTAGTTGGATTCTATGCAAATCAATTTTCATACTTGTCCATTGTCCCTTGGGACATAGTGATAAATCCTCTTGGGGAAAAATGCTTATTCTTATTTTGCATGTAGCTGGTCTTATTTTTATTGTGCATATCACAAGATTATTCTCATTGTGTATGTATCAAGATACAGGGGATTGGAATATTATGTTGTGTCAAATATTGGGAACATAGGATATAAGGAATATGGTGAATCCTCATAATGGTCGTTGTGCTATATGTGACACAGATATTTGCAGAGGTGTCCAGAGATGTGAATGAAATTCAAATGAAGGTTAGGATTGCCTCTCACTGTACAATAGAAGGTTTGAAGGTTGGAGAAAGGAGATAAGTGCAAGAATGCATTGAGCTCCCAAGTAATGCAAAGGTAGATAATGGGTCTCAACTTCTAGTTAGTTGCAATCCAAACAAAACATAGACAGATAGGCATTGTAGCATCCCCCAGCCCAACAAAGGAACATTACAGTGTCAAATACTGTTAAAACAATTATGCTATCTAATTAATTTCTTGTAGCTTCCAGCTATGATTTACATACATATTTAACTGTTATCTATTAACATAAATTAGATCCATATACATCATGCTAAAATAAACATGAAATGCAACAAATAAACCAACATAACAACACATAAATTCTTCTCAAATACACAGAGTTCATGCACAACAATTTAACTCATAAATACAAGACATGTAAAATAAATAAAACACTTATCTTTCAAATTAGTTGTGCAACCAATTGCTTGGGACAAACGTTCCACCCAACCATAGACCTGTTGTTCCAAATCTCAATAGCAAGTCACCCCTGAGATGAGGCTAGTAATCCAAAAAAGAGGGTGGTCTTTCACTGTCCACTCACAACTAAGAAATCCCACAACCCACTGATATTCTCCTATGACTATCTCGATTTTCGACTATCTCTCTTCCTCTTGACCTTCCAAACCCAAGGAATGTACCTTGTTGTGCACACGCAACAACCTCCTAATTTTCTTGTCTTAGTGTCTTTCCAAGACTTCGGCCCCCCTCCAATTATTCCTACTAAGACCTCTCTCTCTCTCTCTCTCTCTCTCTCTCTCTCTCTCTCTCTCTTGTGTAAATGACTAATCCAAAGTTTTCCTCACACTCTCCCGCCTTATCATTTGTAGTTTCTCTCTCGATCACTTCAACCTATCCTATCCACACTTCCCCGAGTTTCCCCTTCATGCGTCGATACATAATGTATCGAAAAACACATAATTTCTTCCACCTCCACATTGGCACGCTATTGATTTCTTCACCAATACATAAGACACCTCCCTTCAAACTTGGTTGATAGACCAACACCTCCCAAGAGATTCTACATGTATACATTTCCATTTGGTAGAAGTGGTAATCGAGGCCTGAGAGACGATTAATGGTAAGACCCTTGGAAAATTGGACAAGTTCTAATAGTTTCATTTGCAAAGGATTTCTACCTCTGCTCATGCTGGAAACCTTGCGGCTGCAAAGATTGAAGCTGATACATCTGCACTATAGAATCATGTCATCAATAGGAACCAAAAGAATTTATCCAAACAAATAAATGATGACAAAGAGTGACCATAGAGAAACCCAACGTAACACCAACTTCACCCAGAGGAGTTTGTGTGATGATATTCAATTCAAAATGAAAGAGTTCGTACAAACTGCTCTGAAATAGCAATAGGACCCCCTAGACTAACTACTCATAGTCCGACAATAACGTTTGAATCAGGTGTCCATTTCACATGTTCTTTATACCATTGGAAAGGTATTTATGAGATATATAACTTCACACTTATGTGATCTAATAAATTCCTCGTTGAATGATTTCATTTTTCAAATTTCATACCTGGAATCTGTTGAGCGCTCAACACACCCTAAAAACCTTATGAAATTTTATCACTTTTGGGGTACCACTTGGTTTCTTTTACTGTCTAAATTGATTTCACTTTGGGGAATGGTTTATCTTTGTTTTTTTTCATGACTCTTATAAATCAAGTTAGGTTTGTTTGAACTTATGAAACCTCATGTCTAAAAGAACTTGACATTTGAACTAAGAATCTGCAGCTAATATTGCACCTAACGCGCTTATGTTCGGCGTCGAAAAAATTCAAGTAGGAAAAGTGGCCACACAGTTACAATAATTGTCGAGCGCTGATACACCATAGGCATTGGCAGAAGGTGGAGTTGGTTTTCATGAATTATTCGCCATAAAGTTTCAAGAGATAGTCGATCCCCATCGACATCATAAAAATATAGGAAGATTAAACATTGACAAAAGATGTAAAAAAATCACTGATAGTTGATGACCGATGTGATTTATCGGGGTCGTGGAAATCTAGAAAGGTTAAAACAATCATTTTTTTCTGTGAAAAACATATCATCGATCCCCGATATACTTTCGACATCGAGACTTTTTCAAGAGAGTTGATCCAAGAGCACTTGGGTAGGTTTTTTCGTCGATCATCGATCCTTGATACTTTTCAGCATTGACAAGATAAGATCGGGTTTTGGAATGTATAGCTTAAATAAAGTCCCGATTCCGATTAACACGAGTAAATGAAGACACTGGTCTCGAGTGTCGCGTGTCTTTATCACGTAGGGGTGTCGTACAGACTAGTTTCATCCTGAGTCATATTATGGTTCCTTGGGTCCTAGTCACACCTCTTAGTCAACTTTTTCACATCATCTCTGTACGACAAGATCGATCGACGTCGGAGATTTTTCAAGAATATATCATCGAAAAGTGTTCAAAGCAGAATCCCGACCCCCAACTCACCAACTGGACTAGCGAAATGATGGGATGTTTTCGACATAAGATACTATCAGATTATGACATTTAATAAACCAATTAATGCTTCATCCTGCATTTGTTGCTACCTCATGCACTGATTGAACAACAACAATTTAAAATCGTTGATAGGACATGTTACAACCCACGCCCACAACGTCAACCCATGATCCAATTTAATTTTAAACGTCTTTGAAGATCTCGTGGAAGATTTAATAAAACTACACTCATAACCCGAATTGAATGGTTGATGCGACAAGGTAAGTTCATCCCTGTTTAAATATCTATAACAATTTTGAACAATTTCATTCTGCGCAAAAATTGGAATTCCAGAGCATCCGAAGAATCAAGGAAAGCGTCCCGAGACTGTGTTGATCCCCAGATTATCAAAACAAGGTTAAACAAGATGCAAAGGTATGTGTTCAAGTTTGTCAACTCAATGGTCGTGATTTATATATGCATCCGATTTCTTACAAAGTCTCTAAAATATGTTATAACTGTAGGTAAAATTTCAGCGAGAAAACCAACCACCAGATGTTCTCCAAGAGCACCCAAGCTAAAGGAAGCTGAGATAGGTGAAGGTTCTTCTCCTGGTGCGGAGAGGCAACTGGAATACACCCCAAGGGAAGAGCCGGTCATAAAAACCTCAACAAAGAAATCCTTCTTCCAATGTTTGATCTCCAGCGATACCGAAGCAAGCACCGGATCCAAAGTAATGCTCCCACAGTGGGGGAACCTTTTCAACAGAATTAGCCGAGAGGAATACCCGGATTATATCCCACACAATGACCCAGATGTAAGGGTGGTTGATGACCAGGTGTTCCCAAATATTCGACAATCTCATTTGCACCTTGGAGGCTAGCAAAGCCCTGATTTTCCCTTGCATAGAGGTTATGAAGTGGCTAATCGACCATACAGACGCACATAAATGTTTAATAAATGATGAGAATGGCGGGTGTGTTGGAGTGTTCCTCCTAACAGAAGTCCATAAATACTACAAGCTCTGAGACCAAGAGGAGCGACTAAACACAGACTTCGTGGTGAAGTTCTACGATTCCATGACACCAGCCGACTGATAGCCTCATGGTGGAAGGAGGACAAGAAGTTTACCAATCAGAGAAATGGCTAGTATGGGACGGTTAGGTTGAGGGAGCCATACATATATTTGATGGCTCTCATCTACTGAATGTATGGAGAGAAGGACTGCTCGAAGTTTTCGGAAGCATGGATGCCCTTGGCGTACACAGTGGCGATCTCTGGGAGCAGCTTCAATTGGGGAGCGATAATTTCCAAACAATTGAGCATCTGTGTACAACAAGCTCAGATTACGAAAGAAGGGGAACCACCCACTTTCCACATGGCCTCGTACCTTCTCGATGTCACATGTGCAAGAAATTTCTTCACCGACATGAATTTAAGCTAGCATGTTGCGGAGCTCCTGGTGCACGTTTATTTCAACATACTATGGGAGAGAAAGTATACAAAATCCTACGCACTCATATGCGATGAATTCATCGCTCGTATTCATTTTATCATATTTAAAAAGGAATTCCCAAGATTATCCACAACATCTAAGAAAATGGTAGCAAAGGTAGGCCACTAGTATTTAGATGAATGCTCAACCTATATCAGGGTGTTTGGGGCAACTAGAGCACCACATCTCCTACCCTCTCACGTCCCATACCGACTCATTGTGGGATAAATATGTTATCATACTATCCTACAGGGCTATAGTGCCACACAAGTCAAGGACAAGAAGCGAGCCTTCGTACCCTATGGTTTCCGTGTGGGGTTTTATCTGGTAAAGGACATTTCTCAATCCAAACAGGAAGGGTTGACTTGCTCAAGCCCAACAGGAAGGGATGAGCCCTTCGGGGCTGGAAGGTGCCCAAATTTCAAATTGGA
>JZKD02S1330990.1:0-11747 GCA_000966675.3 Picea glauca | reverse complement strand
AGATGGGTCCACTCCTTGGGCATGCTCCCAAGTTGCCCCGCCCTTTCCCAAATGCAACCCAAGTCTCTTTTAATCGTTCTAAGGAAAGTAAGGTGTGTGCCCCCTTGGTGTCGCACATCACCATTGTGTTCCCAAGGTGCTCCTTCTCACACCCAAACGTCTTCATTCACCCAACCAATTGCTTCCTCCTTGTGCTCTCCATCTGTTTTGTCACTGAATATTCCTAAGGAGCATGCATGCTTGGTGGGTGTCATGGGAGACCTTACATATTCCCCCACTCCAAGCTCTTGTCATCCCTGGAAACATCCATTGATCTCTATGACGTCTCTGCCCCATCTTCAGATCTTGTCACCACTCAATGACTGATATCTCCTCAATTGTTGCCGTCAAAGCAGACTCCCCTTAAGAAGTTATATGAGTCTACAAAGTGTCGCTTCTCTCTGACTTACTGTTGCTTCCATACTTCGGTTCGTCTGCCCATGCTTTTGTTCATTGGATCCCCTTGTGACTTCGATTGATTAGGTAGTTAGTCCAATCGTCATTCCTTTGTCTCAAGAACTCACATCTTCACATTCAAACATTTATTTTTGTTTGCAAACTCGTCACATCTACAACTCTTTGTTTCCTCCAACCTGTCAAGTCACCCACTGTGTTTTCAATAGATTCCACCAAGGCATCTCCTCAAGGCGCCCCATTGGCCTCACTGCCTCCCACCGAGACAATGAGATAACATGTCATAGTTTAGTTTGAAGGTGAAGGGGGATGGTCGCTTAGGCCATCTCCCTCATCTCCAATATGTCCCAATGGGATCGGTGGAGAGCCACCATACTTTTGTGTTATGTACATAAGCAACGGTACACTTGAACTTATCTTGCCTTCACACTCCTCCATGAGTTGTTCTAGTTCAAGGTCATATGACCATTCACCGTGTCCAAGTTTGCAAGAGGAGGAATCGACCTCTTCCTTGGTTCTCTTCCACCAAGGTTGGTGTGTGTCCCTCACGTCCTCTTGGCCCACGAATTTTATTTGCTCATGTTCAAAAAACTGCTCCAACATCCTCATCTATGTGACTTCCTATGATCTTCACTGCCACTCATCAACTTTCAAATAAAAATCAGCCAAGCCATCCACTGTCTTAACCAAATCTTTGATTATCTCTTCAACATTGACAAGCCTCCATTCCACTTACACAAGCTTCCTTTTGTTTTATGCGTTAGGTTTTCCAACCATCACCCCACATCATCCAAGTTCGTCTCCATAAGGTTGCTTGCTCTGGTTGTACACAACAACCATCTGCAAAGATTTGTCTCATTTTTCTCTTGGCTCTCCATGGATTCACCCTCTGTGACAACGTTCAAGACCTGCAAGACTCCAACAAATGGGTTTTCTACCTTCTCCAAAGCATTCAACTTTTGTTTCAGGGGAAAATTCTTCGCATGGTTCTCCTTGGTACAAATCCAACATGAAATTGGTTTATTCTATTTCGTTGCATTTGTTTGCTTGGCATATTCTTCATTTCCCTTAGACGTCTTCATTTTTCCCGTGTCCTTCCTCTTCCCTTCCCTTGTTGCTGCTACTCACCTTGGGTGTCCTCATTGTTCCTAGGATATGTCTTGGGTTCACCCCAAAAGTCCAACAATTTATCTGCTATGGTGATCGTTGTTGCAAGAGTCTGCATGTTTTGTTGTCACGACTCACTTTGCGCCCATGGTTGCAAACCATTCATGAAGTGGAAATGTTTGTATTCTTCTGACATGTCTTTGATCTCCAACATGAGCCCCATGAACTCCTTGATGTAGGCTTGGATCTTACCAGCATGCTTGAGAGCCAGCAATTGTTTCCTTCTTATCCATGCTTGGTTCCCCAAACCAAACTGTGCCTTCAAGGTTGCCTTCATCTCTACCCAGTTTTCGATCTTCTCAATGATTCTCCCATCTACTAAATCTTCCACTTGATTCCTTCACCGTAGCTTAGTGGTTCATGTCAAGAACATTGTTGCAACATTCACCTTGGCTTCATTCAAACTTTCTTTCAACTGCACCAAGTACTACTCAATGTCCCAATAGAAGTTTCCAAGCAACTTAGTGTTGTAAGTCGTGTCATACATCTCAGGTTATTTTATCTTGATCCTCATCGGCATGAAAACATAGCTTTGTTTGTTAGAAAAATCTCATTTCAACAATATGATGGTGTCATCTTGGTCCTTCAACCTTTGTGTGACTGTGGCAAGTGTGTCCTTCGCTACCTTGAGTTTGTCCTAAACATCAACGAAAAGGTGTCAGTAATCGTATTTGCAGTTGCCTGACATTCCCAAACAACTTCATTAAACCCATGCTTCATCCTTCCTATCTCATCCTCCATCTAGTTGACCTTCTCACCATGATGGCACATTGTGTCATCTACTCAACAGTCTTCTCCAAGATAATGATTTCGTCCTTCATTCTAATTGTCTTGGGCTCCCTCTTGGTGTCATTGTCATTTGCATGTGACCCAGCCATGGATGGCCCTCCAAGTATCTTCACTTCACTTGTGAAGGGTTTTTCCAAGGCACCTATGAGTTCATCTCAAGTCTTCTAAAAAATTCTTCGATCAACTCGGTGTTCAGGTCTGTGACAATCCTGCATTTGTTCACCTTTTCCAAGTGCTCGGTTCACCCTCATAACTTTGTGGTTGGCATACTCAAGGGGTGTGCCTAGGTCTATTCGCAAGTCGTAGCTTCGTCCACAACTCAACCCTTCACTTTCATCACAAACCACCAAGTCTGTGCTCAGCTTGCCTATGCGACGGGTCAATCCAACTAAGAAAACCTCACTAAGCCTAAGCCAAAATTGTCTTTTCCACAAGTGCCCCCCCCCCCGCCACTATTCTTGTTGCAATAGTGGTGAAGAGACAAATATGCTCTGATACCACTTGTCACAACCCCATAGGATGTTTGTTAAGATCTTGCGATTGTTCACCTCCCGAGGGCGTGTGACACTACGACAATTCTTCTTTGGTTGCTTGGCACACCAAGAATACTTCTTATGGACTATGCCTCTTCACCTAGAGCATACACATACTCGGTTCTAGGCTATCAATGAATCACACTCCTACTCTAGTGCAAATCTTGTCTACGTAGACAATTGTTAATGGTTTAACACTTAGTCATTTATAAGCATACATCCATAAACATGAGAAACCAAGGGAACAAATGTGGAGCAAAGGAAAGACAAACACATAAATAGTGTGGGTGGCACGAACTGTGCCTAACACTCGGATAATTATTTGTTATTGCAAAACAGTTACAATATGAGCATTACCGGTTCGGTTTACAACTTGGGTAGAGTCATACAACTCGTCTCACCTCACCAAGGCACTCATAGATTTGTCACACCAAGACTCTTTGTTGCAATCATCTTCGCAACCTCCAACAATGCACCTCATACGTGCCCACAACCACATACTTGTTGTCCCTTCGTTACCCCAGACTTTTCACCAAGCTAACACAGATTTTGATTATGCCTTACACATGCCTCCAACAGACCTGCAGTTCTAGACTTCCCCAAAACCTCCTAGAGCATCCCACCCTTGGATACTTGTCATCCATCTTGGTAGTTATGCCTCAAACTTGTTCTCCAAACCTCTTGTCAATCTTCCTTTTGACTTCCTTGGTTGTTCGTCCTTGTTCTCTTATAGGGACTCCAAGGGTCACTTGTGTGAAATGTCGTGTCTTTTGGGTGTGTCGTGCACCTTCACGAACCCACATTTAAACGAATCGTCACATCCCTTCGTGGACCCGATGCACCCATCCAAGCCTGCGCGCCCATCAATTATCATGTCTCTTGGACCGGCATGCCCCATCCTTGGGCGTGCACTCCATGCCTTGTGTGTGTTCTCTCGTGTCGATCTTTGTGACTCCTCGTGAGTGTGTCTATGGTATCATCCAACCTCTCTGGTGCACCCATGCTACCGAGGGTAGAGGGGTCCACTCCTTGGGAATGCTCCCAAATTTCCCTGCCCTTTCCCAAACGTAACCCGAGTCTCTGTCAATCGTTCTAAGGAAAGTAAGGTGCGTGCCCCCTTGTTGTTGCACATCACCATCGTGTGCCCAAGGTTCTCCTGCTCACACCCAAAAATCTTTGTTCGCCCAACCGATCGCTTCCTCTTTGTGCTCTTCATCTCTTCCGTCACTGAATCTACCCAAGGAGCACATGCACTTGGTGGGTGTCATGGGAGACATTACACCAATAATGAGCTTTTTGCATTTCCTATCATCAATAGTTCTCAAACCTTGATACAAAGCAAGAGCTTATGATTGGTTATTTGAAGCTCTTCCCAGACTCCATTCAAAAGTGTTCTCCACATTTCCCTAGGGATCAAGAATTTCCCCCTTCCTACACCTGCCACCCATGGACTCTCTTTAGAGGCTCCATAGAAAAATAGAAGGAATTTCCCCTAATCCTACAACCAATTTAAAAATTCCTATTCCCCCATGTGAATCTATCATTTCAATCTAGATGGAGGGGAGAACTCAATTTTCTTTGTTGTGCACCTAGTTTTTCTTAGCATACCATCCATCTAGCAATGCTCCTCTTATTCCAAAAGATTTTCATTGTGCCCTTTACCCCTTTGAGTTGAATGGTTTCCAATAACAAGTTGCAAGCTTTATTAGCAACACTAACAAAAAATATTTGGATTTGTTGAAAGATAACTTTATTCCAACCAAGTCAAATCTCCCAACAAATAAATTTTGGTATTGCCATGCATATTCTTCTAAAAATTAGCTTATTTTAGAAAGTTCTTGAACTTTTTTTATGCTAAACTACAAACACATCCCTCCAAGAATGAGAAAAGGAAACTTTATCCATGATTCTATTAAATGCATGCCTCTATACCTAAAGTGAATACATACATTCAAAGAAAAGGTGTTTTTGAGTTTCACTCTCTAAGCTAGATAGAATACATTTGGATGGACCTTGGATCCTACATCTTTGCAAGTTTTTTGTTATTAATAATCTCCAATGAACCATGATCCAACAAAAGACATTAAATTTAGGTAAGGATTCTCCCTCCCATATATGATTCCATACATATAAACAAGGTGGATTTGGCAAGTCTAGAAGGAGGTTGTTATACCTTGCTTTCACTGTATACTCCAAAACATTTGTTCCCATCCCCTCTCATCTGGGGTGTTATGATCCATAGGGGCACAACCAACCAAATGATTGAAGAGTGGATCCAAAGAGGAGGAAAGGTGCTTAGGGGGTGAAATATTTTTACTCCCCATCCATCGATATTCTCCATCCTAGTTCGATAAGTCTGACGTTGTGACTAGCTCATTTTCTACGATTGTCTCAAACTGTGGGTTTCCAAGAATTCTATCTAACCAAATATTTATTGTATTACCATTTCCTGGAACCCACATTAGCTTTGATTTAATCAATGGGGCTACCATCTTGTAGAGTCCATATTGGAGATCCTCTTACCTCGGATAATGATGTGCCCAAACATCGTCTCCTACTCTTGTGAAAGTACTTCTTTATCATAACAGATTTCCACCATTCCTATTGGCCAAAAATGATCCTCCAGAGGATCTTTGCTCCCATTTCCAAGTTCATAAGGTTTGGATATTTTATTTCCAAACCTCCTCTTTCTTTTGGAGCTTGAAAAATATTATAGTTTATTAGATGGAATTTCATGGTATTGGTTTTACCTCCTTACCACATGAATTTTGGATTTCTCTAGCCAGTTGTTGCATTGTGTTTGCAGGGGATAACATTGATAGAGAGGAAGAGTTGGCGGAACCAATTTAATGAGAATAATTCTTCCTATTGGGGTAAGCCAACAAGATCCCCACTATTGTAGTCGACTTTTAAATTTGCCTAGTACTCCTTGCCAAGAAATTGAAATTATATTTCTAAATATTTCTAAAAGAGATGGGCATACCCCAATAATTAAATGATGTCATGCAGGGAAATCCCATGATTCTTGAAATGTCTTGAAGGTAAGAGACATAGACATTCCATCCATATATCTAACTTTTCCCATTATTAAATTTTATTCTTGAAGTATTAAGGAAGTTGTCCAAAATCACCTTGAATCTTTTGGTGATGATGATTGATGCTCCTCCAAGAAACAAGGTATCGTCCACAAATTGGGAGTGATTTATTCCCTTGACTCCTCTCATGAAACTAATTCCATGAACTTGACTAGATGATCTCTCGAACTCTAATTTCTTTTTAAAAGCTTCAACCATTGTGATACATAACATGGGAGAGAAGGCAACCTTGTCTCAAGCCTCTCTTACTTTTGAAGAATGCAGTTAGTGTTCCATTTACCAGGTGGGTTATCCACGGGGAATCAATACAAGATTTAATAAACAAAGGACTCATCAAAGCCAATTTTGTGAAGAACCTCCAAAAGGAAAGAGTATCGTACTCTGTCAAAAATATTTCCCACACCCATTTTTATAATCATTCCTTTTTCTTTATTTGTTATGCTCGAGTCGATTGCCTCTCGCACAAAAATGATATTGTCCACAATTTGTCGTTTCTGCATGAACACACCTTGATTCTCAAAAATAATCTTAGGGAGAATCTTCTTGAGCTTGTAGGCCATTTTTTATCATGATTTTGTATGCATAGTTGCACAGTGAAATGGGCCATAATTTGGTGAAGGAGGTTGGGTTTGTCTCTTTGGGGATAAGAGATAAAAAGGAGGAATTAGTGCATCCCCCCACTTTCTTTTTCTTTTGGGAATGAATCAACATTCTCCTTAAGTCATGTTTTATGATATGCTAGCAAGCTCATAAGAAATGAATGGAAAACCCATCTAATCCAAGGGATTTATCAAGCTCTAAACCCCAAACCGTATGAATTATTTTAGCCTCTTCAATTTATCTTAATATGTCTACATTCTCGTCAGTGGTTACTAGTGAAGAGATATGATCTAATAGGTCTTTAACATGACTAGGATCGGTTTCCTCTTCCTTAGTGTATAAATCTTCAAAATGCATGTGGGTTGCCTCTTTAACTGTTGCAAAGTTACTCAATCTTGACATGTCGTCAAGGTTTATTTATTTAACAATATTTTTCTATTTTCATGCTTTATTCTAGTTATGGAAAAAAGTTGTGTTTTTTGTCTCCAGATTATAGCCACAAACTCTTGGATTTAAGCCTCTGGTCTTCTTCCTCTTTTCAACAAGCTCAATGTATTTTTTATGTACAATTCTCTTTCCTCTAACAATTTTTTCTTTGTTATCTCCCTTGTTTCCATCTCTCTTTGAAGGGCTCCTAGCTTATTCTAAAGATTTTGTCGCTCTTGATCACAAGGAATAAAGGAAATTTTAACCCAACTTTTAAGAGCTTGCTTAACTGCTCAAAGTTTAGTCTTCCAAATGAAGGATGGGGAACCCGTTACTGACTAACTCTAAGCAAATGAGACAACATCAAAAAACTTAGGGTTTTGGAGCCATGTCAAGGTTGAAACAGAAAGGAATGGGACCAAAATTTTGAGCTTGCTCGAAGGAAATTACAATAGGATTATGATCTAAGATGTTGGAGGATATGATCTTGGTGGAGATAATATAATATCTCAAAAATAGAGCACTATGGACTAGGAAACAAACTAGTTTGGATGCTATGAACGTTGGTCCAATTATTCTATTGTTCTAGGTATACTTTCTTTTAATATACTTAACATCTATCAAATCCCAATCTACTACAAGGTCCTCCATTCTCTCTCTCTCGTTGGATCTTGCACAACATTTCCCCCTCTTTTTTCTTTGTTTGAAAAATGTATTAAAATCCCCAACTACAACACTATTCATGGTTGTTTTACTCTCTTTCTAAGCCTACAAAGATTCCTAACATTCTATTTTTTCCAAATAATGAACAATCATATATACACCAAAAAGGTGAAATGACGAACCCGATGATTGGTGAGTGAATCAAGTCAAAATTCAGTGTTGGGAGTAATGATATAAATCCAGTGTGGTTTTGTAAGAATCCCATAAGGTATATATCCCTCTCAATGCCCCTTTGGCACTGGTCACAACTCCATGAAACGAGTTCTATCACTTTCTGCCAAAAGCTAATGCTTCAAACTCCTCAAGATTTGCCTCCTAGTTGAAGACCACTACTACGTATTCCGCCTGTATTAGACCTCTAAGGGCTTTTGAATTGAATTTGTTGCCAAGGTCTCTGCAATTCCAAGAGACCATAATCATTATTTAATCAGGGTGTTTTGGATCCACCTCCTAGAGTATCCAGAGGGGCCTAATGCTCTGAATTATTATAGGCTTGATGTTTAACCCCTACACCAATAGAGCTTTCAATTGTTGGTTGGATACCCATTATTTTTTCCTTATTCTTTATTTCCTCTATTTTTTCCTTGGCAATAATCTTTCCTACTTTATTTTATGGTTTATCCTCTCGATTACCTTCTTCTTCGTATTGTTGTTGTGTTTCTTTATTGGTTATAACTCCACTTGACTAGGGGAATGTTTTCTCCATAACATGGTTTATTTCCTCTTACCTATTTGAAACAACATCTTCTTCCATGAGTCAAAATCTTTTCATTGGATTCTCCATAAAGATGGAGGGTTGGAATGATTGGGGAGTGAGGACTAGAGCATCTCTCTCGAGTGGAGATACTTGCACATTAGACTAAGACCCTTCTTCCTCTTGAGTCAAAATGTCAAATCTATTTGTTGTGATAAATTGCCTTATAACAACTGCAACATGTTTTATCGTGACTTTATTATAAGGGGCCAATGCATGTGGCTGACCATATGGTGCCTGAGATGTGCTTACCACAACTTACTCCTTTGAGTATGAGGGGGTTGATTGAACAATTTCCCATGAGATGCATTTTGTTTTGATAGTTTTTCATAGCTCCCCTTTGTCCAGAGCCCTGGGGGTTTGAACTTGATTCTTCTTGCAACCTTTAGCAAAATGGCCATACTTGTGATAGATTTTACACTTTCAGTGGCAGTTGCTTATAGTCTAGCTATTAAACATTCTTCCAGATATATAATGAAAGAAAAATGACTTCAAAAATATCATTTTCCAAATATAAATTATTCACAAAAATTATCCAAATTTGTCCTAACTTTTTTAAATATATATCCTTCTCTCTTTCTTCTTCAAAATGTTTTTTTAATCATCTAAATTAAACATGCTAATCAAACCTATGTGTAGGAACTAGTCTATAGTTTAATCTTGTATTTTCTATAACTTTAATATTTTTGCTTCAATTTTTTTTATTTAACTAAAATTTAAATTTCATTAAAATATTTTTAAAAAAATAACACCAAAATAATAATCCAATTTTTTATTTTTTTTTACTTTTCTCTATTTAAGTGAGAATAACAATGATGATTTATGATATAAGATGGCACTTTTTATTTACAACCATTAAAACCTCTATATTATTCACCACTAAAATGTTCACAATCATAGCGTTGCAACCAAAGAAAAGTCCATAAAATATGTGTAAATTCGTCCATAAGAATGCCTTTCATAATGTTTATTACAACATCCTCTATATTGTCCATCATAATAAACTTCCAAATTAAAGCCTTTTTGTATGTTGTTTATTATTAGATGTTACCTTAATCTCAATATTGTTGAATAAAAATATATTTATATTAACAAAAAGTGAATAAAACATTATTATTTTTTGTTTTTATTTTAAAATTATTATCCAATTAGTATTCGGTTATATTAAATACTAATTAATGTTCAATTTTCATATATATATATATATATAATTGGATGCATAAAAAAAATAATGAATTTCTATGAAACTATAAATATAGAGATGAGTAAAATAAATCAAATACATCTCTATTGGATAGGATGATACTAAAAATGGAAAAATTGCGATAAACTCGGGTTTTGGATTGTGAAAACATAGTTTTTCAGTGTCAAATTTGTCAACAAACAAGCCATCTTTAGGACTCTTATCCCCAACTGTGAGCTCTCTCAAAGCAGAAAAAAAGTCACATCCCTAAACCAAAAAGATGGTAATCATATGAGCCACTACTCTCGGATGATGGAGCTTATCATAATGCAAAAACTTACATTACAACAGATTCAGAGAAGGACATCAATGATGGCCTAGAAGAGCACATTGAAGAAGCAAACCAACAAAGGATATAGAAGAAGCAATGAATATCGGGATTTCCCCTTCTGGGAGGTAGTTGTCAATGAATGCCCATAAGGGGGAACCATACGACTTTATGAATATGAAAATTTTGATGATGAAAATAAGTTGGCCATCCATCCAAACTCTAGAAATAATAGTTCCAATTTATAGTTGGTTCGGGTGGATCCTTCTTCAAGGGGATGGATTGTAGTAATAAATAATAAAGGGAAAAAGGTACAATTGAGGATAATGTTCCACATTAGTTCTTGACATATTTTCTTCAGTGTTATTGCTTTGTCTCTTAATAGTGTATTGATATCTACTTCATGGTTATTTATGAATGTTCTCATAGCACTTGTAGACTCTAACCTCTTTTCTTTATATGAATGGCAACTTACGATTTTTTTTTCATGGAAAAAAAACAAATACATAACATGTTTATGAAATNACCATTAAAACCTCTATATTATTCACCACTAAAATGTTCACAATCATAGCGTTGCAACCAAAGAAAAGTCCATAAAATATGTGTAAATTCGTCCATAAGAATGCCTTTCATAATGCTTATTACAACATCCTCTATATTGTCCATCATAATAAACTTCCAAATTAAAGCCTTTTTGTATGTTGGTTATTATTAGATGTTACCTTAATCTCAACATTGTTGAATAAAATATATATTTGTATTAAAAAAAAGTGAATAAAACATTATTATTTTTTGTTTTTATTTTAATATTATTATCCAATTAGTATTCGGTTATATTAAATACTAATTAATCTTATATATATATATAATTGGATGCATAAAAACAATAATGAATTTCTATGAAACTATAAATATAGAGATGAGTAAAATAAATCAAATACATTTCTATTGGATAGGATGATACTAAAAATGGAAAAATTGCGATGAACTCGGGTTTTGGATTGTGAAAACATAGTTTTTCAGTGTCAGATTTGTCAACAAACAAGCCATTTTTAGGACTCTTATCCCCAATCGTGAGCTCTCTCAAAGCAGAAAAAAAGTCACATCCCTAAACCAAAAAGATGGTAATCATATGAGCCACTACTCTTGGATGATGGAGCTTATCAGAATGCAAAAACTTACATTACAACAGATTCAGAGAAGGACATCAATGATGGCCTAGAAGAGCACATTGAAGAAGCAAACCATCAAAGGATATAGAAGAAGCAATGAATATTGGGATTTCCCCTTCTGGGAGGTAGTTGTCAATCAATGCCCATAAGGGGGAACCATACGACTTTATGAATATGAAAATTTTGATGATGAAAATAAGTTGGCCATCCATCCAAACTCTAGAAATAATAGTTCCAATTTATAGTTGGTTCGGGTGGATCCTTCTTCAAGGGGATGGATTGTAGTAATAAATAATAAAGGGAAAAAGGTACAATTGAGGATAATGTTCCACATTAGTTCTTGACATATTTTCTTCAGTGTTATTGCTTTGTCTCTTAATAGTGTATTGATATCTACTTCATGGTTATTTATGAATGTTCTCATAGCACTTGTAGACTCTAACCTCTTTTCTTTATATGAATGGCAACTTACGATTTTTTTTTCATGGAAAAAAAACAAATACATAACATGTTTATGAAAT
>JZKD02S1330979.1:0-11747 GCA_000966675.3 Picea glauca | reverse complement strand
CTACAAGAGAAATCCTGACTTCACTACCACTTACTAGATGTTGGGCACAAATTTGTTTGTCATTGAATTTCATCTTCAAGATGGATTGTTATGCCATCTGAGCCACCTTTGTGTTCCTTCAAGCGAGCATGCGAAGCTTATTTTGGAAGTTCACTACATTCGGATGGTAGGACATTTTGGCATGGAAAATACTATGATAGTACTACATAAGAATTTCTATTGGCCAAAGCTTTACTGGGATGTCAACAAGTATATCATGTCATACACTGCTTGTGCCATTACCAAACCAGACACTAAGAAGAAAGGTATGTACACCCCTCTACCTACTCCTGATAGACCATGGGAATCCATCTCAATGGACTACATGTCCAACCTTCCTTCAACCAAGCATAGAAATGATTTTTTTTGTGGTGGTTGATCAGTTTTCTAAGATAGCCATCCCAACATCCCGTAAGAATAATATCACAATAGAGGCCACCGCCAAGCTCTTCTTTGAATGGGTGTGGGTACACTTCAAGATACCATATACCATTGTATTAGATCGAGACAACATGTTCCTTATCACATTCTGGTCTAGCCTCTGGTCACTATTGGACACCAAGCTCAACAAATCCACCACCTTCCACCTCCAAACTAATGGCCAGACAAAGGTTGTAAACAGAATGATCGTGCATATATTGCACATGTACAACTCCAAAAATCCATGCACATGGGATGGGAGTCTCCCCCATGTTCAACACAACTACAACATAGCCCTTCATATTTCAATTGACCATAGTCCCTTTCATTTGGGGTTGGGATTTCAACCATTGGGTCCCATTGATGTCGCGCTACCCCTTGCATCCACATAGGCAGAATCATCCCATGATCAATCTGAGGCCGACAAAGCTACCGAGATTATTGAATGGATTCAACACATTCAACAATAGTTCCATGATATTTTATAGAAAGCTAATGATAAGTACAAACAACGCCATGATCAACACCAGGTGTCGCACAAGTTTCAAATGGGATACAAGGTCTAGTTGCATTTGCAGAAAGAGTGCCTTACATGACCCCATAAAAATATTCATCCACTTCACCATGGACCTTTCACCATCACCAAGGTTTTGAGTGATAATTATTTTGAGCTAAGTATTCCCCCCTTCCTTGGCCTGCACCCAATGTTCAATGTGGACCTCCTTCGACCATACTTCCCACCATTCTTGGACACATCAGAGATCGCAGAGCAGTTGACACCAACCTAGATCAACCTTGATTGCATGGAAAAAATAGCCATTGATCAAATCAAGGACACTCAGATTAAGGGCAATTTCCAACAAAGGATGCAACTTTATCGGGTCGCCAAAGCAGGGTAGTTCCTGCACCAAGGCAAGTGGCTCACCCAGGGCCAAATTCAACAAAAGTTTCCCCATCTGACGGGGGCACTAAAAGAAATGTATACCAATGATTCCTAAGGTGGGAGGATTGATCTAGGTGGACATCAGTGGCCACTCATATATTCCACTCGCTCAAAGAACAATTTCTATTTTGGCAATTTTTTTTTTACAGTTTTTTCGGGTCCCAAACTTCTGGGGCCATTTTGAGGCCCTAAACGACATTTTTTGGGCTCTAAATAACCTAGCATGAAACGAAAGGAATATACTAGGTTGAATGGGATATGTACTCCTCGGATATACCTTTCCAATGACGTATCAATCACCCCAAGAAGAGACAGTATGCAAAAGTTTCGCCCCCAGAAAGTTGACATATCAACTACACCCATTGGGGCCCACAAACCTTTTGGCGTTTCATCTCATGGGGTTAGGGTTTTGGATGTTTATGGTTTTCTCATTTATGTTTTATGTTAAAAATGTATTTGGATCCTCATTGTATTCATATTCTTGTGAATGAGCATAACCGTCACAGCTCTTCTTAGAGATAAGCTGCCACCATTCGAGCAAGTTTGTTTCAGTCTACATTTTTACAGTTTTAGCAGGTTCTCTTTATTAATAGAAGTCAATTTTTACTGTATCTCAGTGTGTTTCTTTTCTATGCATCCGTCTTTCATTTTGTTCCATTTATAAATCTGGATCATGGACATTTTCACCATCCAAATTGATATCATCTATAGTTAGCCACCCTTGTTTCTAGAGGGAGGCAACCTCTGGATTAGCTATTTGATTCAGAGTAACCTTCCCCATATTTTGGAGGTGAAGGAAAATTAATTCTGGCAAGAAAATGTTTAGGTTATAACCCATAATTGCATCCTTTCCCACTCTTGCTTATGAACCATATCTAACCTTCCAAGCTAGGATAGCCCCCAAAATAGAAAAATCCAAGAACATGGCCTTCCATTGGTTTTACATGTTATGTATGCTTTTTCACTCCTTCTTGATCCAATCTATCATTGAGTCCAGAGAAATATACTTCTGAACTAGGATCTGTTTCCACAAGCCATCCTTTGTGAGGAAGTTCCAAAGAGATTTTGATGCTAAAGATTTCCCAAAAAGGCTTAGATCCTTTAATCTTAGACCACCCATCACCTTTGGTCGTGTCAACTTATTCCAACTTACCTAATGAGCGCCCATGTATTTTGAACTTCCCTGCCATAAGAAGTTAAAGCAATATTTTCTAAGCTTATCCAGGTCCCCTTTTGGAATATATGCCAAAGTATTCCAATAGACCGCGGTCGCCTCTAAAACTAATTTCAAAAGGATAAATATTCCACCCCTTGACAACCATTATTTTCTAAGCTTATCCAGGTCCTTTTTGGAATATATTTCAAAGTATGCTAATAGACCGCGATTGCCTCCAAAATTGATTTCATAAGGATAAGTCTTCCACCCCTTGACAACCACTTATTGCACCAAAGGGAAATCCTTTTTTCCACATTAGCAAAAAGATAAAGCCAATCAGACTTGATATAGCCATTTGGTTTTAAGATAAACCCCAAGTATTGGAAATTATCATCTAGACTATGGTGTTGGAAAGGAAAAATGGCTTTTAAATCAGAGAAAATATTATTACTTAGGTTAACAATATATAGGTATGATTTCAAAACATTCACCTCCATCCATGTTGCTTTGTTAAAAAGTAATAGGATATTGCTAAGGGTAGAAGCATCCCTACCAACAGTCGAATAGAAACACGACACATCATCCACAAAGAGTAAGTGATACAGAGGCATATTTCTTCCAACTTTAATACCTATCAACATTCTTCTTCATCTAGCACCTTCAATTGCTCGACTTAGACCCCCTGCTACTAGGATGAAGAGGTCGAGAAATAAAGGGAATCCATGTCATAGTCCCCTAGAAGCTTTAAAAAATAGAGAAGCAAACCCATTGATTAGCACTACAAAATAGGCGATCTATACACACTCCATAATCCACTGAGCTGGTAGGGGTAAGGTGAAATTGAGATATAGTAACAAAAAGTGTAGGTAAAGCTTGTAATGGCCTATCCAGGGCTTCATCGAAAAATACAAATAAATTTGTATTTTTGCACCAAACATAAAGTTTTAACAATAATTTCCATGGTAGTAATTTCCAACAATTTAATTTTCAAATTTCACATCTTGCCAAATAATTGCAATATTCATAACTTGATTCAAACAAAACAGTAAAATGGAAAAATACTTGTTGGAGATGTTGTCCCTAGAGATGTTGAAACTGTCTGCTGCCAAAAACTTGAAACTGCCTGAAAACTGATTGTTTTCCTCCCATCCAGCTAGGAACATAGCCTCTCTGGCTTCCTAGCTCCAAGAAATCATATTTCCTGGGCCCTGAACCCAAAATCCTAGTAACCCAATCCACTAGTAAAAAATAAAAACCCAAATAAGTTATGCCTCCTTCCCTTTTTCCTATCCGGTTTCTCCTTTTCTTCCCAATAAAAATATTCCCCTTCTCCAAGTCCAACCCCCTCTTCCTTATCCTCCTCTCTCAAATCCTCTCCCCATTAATTTCCCATATGCCTTATCTTTTATCATTAATTACTTACCTACCTTTAATAAAATAAAATAATAATTCTTTTGATTATTGCATTACTGAATTTAAGAGAAAAATATAAAATTTTATTAACTCAATAACTAATTGACTTAATTTAAACTAATTTAATCATAATAATTAAATTAAACTAACTGGGTGTTACATACACCCACCCTTCAAGAAAAATTTTCCCAAAGTGATAGTAACTTACAATACAATGATAACAACAACATGATTCATACATCTCAATCAGATACACACATCATCAACTTAAACATTCATAAATACTAGTATACATGTGCAAGGCATGTATGTGTAGCTAGGACATTAATGACTCGTAAGTGTACTAATGAAAAATATTATCATATATAATGCAATTCCTGTATGCTTCCAATCCATTCAACAATATTATTCATTTCATAAAGAAGAGTAAACCATTTAAAATATTTGCAGAATCCTTCAATTATAATAATTTAACACAAGCAACATTCACTTAGATAATTATAGTTCAGCGAAGAAATTTTTAATTAACAAAAGAAATCAAGCAGTTCTACTATACGATAAAAACTCCATACACTCTCAACTACTTCTAATCATCATGCCTCCCTGACGTACTTCCATCTTCCATCCCTATCCTTCCTCTGCTGGACTATCTTGGAGTGTCAACTATATTGACCTAACTCCAGGTAGA
Organism: Picea glauca; assembly: GCA_000966675.3. NCBI lineage: Eukaryota > Viridiplantae > Streptophyta > Pinopsida > Pinales > Pinaceae > Picea > Picea glauca. Next base: position 7,088 of record JZKD02S1330979.1, on the reverse strand, counting down.
ACCCATAAGCGGAAGTGTCAAATACTTTGACCAAGCTTCCCCAACAGGAAACTGGCAGTCATCATCACACATCTAGAGGAGCATGATATAACATCGTCCTCCCATGACTCTAGGTTTAAGAGGATACACAATGGGAAATGCCTATACCCCTCCTGATAGAACTAGGGTCAAGAGCCTATCATGGACCATATAGTGGAACTGTGTTGCTGGGATTTTGTTATCGTATATTCAATTTCAGGCAATCTCGCTACCTGAAAAACCCTCACTTGCCCACATATCATAGCAATGCATTTCAACCAACATAATTTCACATACAAATATTCACACGATATTGTTTCTTGGTCGATGTTCACGACATCAACCCCTTTATTATCATTATCCCATGGCTATTTTATAGCCCCTTAATCTGCAGATTAATTTATAACACAAACTCATACATATCCATACATTATTATCATGTAAATGCATTTAATCATATCATTAACTCGATATCCACGTACCAACAACTTTAAATTTCAAAAATTTCAAGCTAGAATTAGGTTGCATAATATCCATCATAATTCAAATAATGAAAAACATTCATTGTATTGACATTCATATAGGTCCACATGTCTAAAATTTTAAGTGTATCATTAATAGTTTCATAGTTAATAAGAAAATAAGATACGATTAGGCCATAAGTAATTCTAGTTGTCTTAGTCAAAATGTGGCATTACATACACCCAACCTTCGGGAAACATAGTCCCGAGGTGGTAAAAAAAGTGAGGTATGTTCTCGTCGTAAGGTCTTTGCATCCTCCTAAGTAGCATATCTTGGGTTATACTTGTCCCATTGGACCTTAACTTGGTATACCGAACGATTCCTGAGCTTTCGGACCCTACGGTCCAATATGTGTAATGGTTCGACCATGATGGTTGCCGCGTTTGACACCTGCAATTCCTTCCAATTTAATTTGTGAGATTCGTCAACAACATAATGACATAGAACATATACATGAAAAATATTACGAGTTTTATGCAAGTGGGATGGCAATATGAGGCGATAGGAAACAATTCCAATTATCTCTTGGATTTTAAACGGTCCTATAAATCAAGGCAACAACTTTGTCCCCTTCCCAAATTGAATGGTACTCTTACTAGGCCTGATACGAATAAAAAATTGATCTCCCATTTTATAACTTCGGTCAGCCCTATGTGTATCAACATAACGTTTTTGTCTATCATATGCTTCCTTTCGTCATTTCCTAATATGGATCACCTATTCGTCCATATCTTGAATCAATTCTGGCCCTACTGTCACTCGATCTTGTAACCTTTCCCAACTCAACGACGTCCTGCATGGTATTCCATATAGATCTTCATAGGGCGACATTCCAATTGAGCTATGAAAACTGTTATTGTAGGCGAACTCTACTAAAGGTAAGTACTTCTCCAAATGGGTTTGATTATCCATAACATACATCCTAAGCGTGTCTTCCATAACCCGATTTACTCTCTCAATTTTCTCATATGTTTCAGGTTGATATGTTGTGCTCAAGTTGAACTGAGTCCCTGGCCTTTACTGAAACTTTTCCAAAACCTAGAGGTAAACCAAGAGTCCCTATTTGAAATGATATTCTTGGGTAACCCATGCAGGTGGATGACTTCACTTATACAAACATGTGCCACATCAATGACATCGTAAGTTCCTCTAAGAGGAATAAAATGAGCACTCTTTATCAACTTATCAACTATAACAAGAATGGAATTGTACCTCAGTGATGTGAGTGGCAATCCCACAATGAAATCCATAGAAATGACTTCCCACTTGGACATAGGAACATCATGCGGTTGTAGAAGACCTGTTGGGTGGCGATGATCAACCTTCACTTGCTGAAACTCAAGGAACTTGGCGACGAAATGGACTACATCATGCCTTCATATCTGCGTACATTTTCTTCACACCTGGATGTTGATAGTAAAGTGCTCTATAGGATTCCTTGAGTATGATGCTTCAAATATCTCCACCCTCGGGGATATACATCCTTTCCCTGATATCTTAACGATCCATCTGCTTCAAGGATATATTCTTCATACTTTGGCTCTAACTACCTCTCACTTTGGAGGGGTGAAGTAACCTTTAAATACCAACTATATCCAAGAAGTTTCCCCAACACTCGCTCCCTCATATCAAGTTTTAAGGGCACCAAGGAGAAGATACATGGTCTTTTGCTCAGGGCATATGTGACCACATTATCCTTTCCTTTGATATATGAAATTCCAAAATCATACTCACTCATAAAATCACTCCATCGCCTTTTCATAACATTGAGATCCATTTGAGTGAAGAAATGCTTTAAGATTTCATGGTCCGTTTTGAGCTCAAAGCTTCGTCCCATTAGATAATGCCTCCAAATCTTTAGAGCTAACATTACAACTTCCAACTCTAAATCATGAGTAGCATATAGCTCCTCATGTTGCTTTAGGTTTCTTGACACATACACTATCACTCCCCCATCTTGCATTAGCACAACCCCCAATCCTTGTTTTGAGGCATCCGTGCAGGCTGTGAAGTATTTTCCCATATCTGACACTCGTAGAATTGGCGCATTGGTTAGTAACCTATTAAGCTCGATGAATGCAATATCACATTCCTCTTTCCATTCATACTTGACTCCCTTGCACTGCAAGGTGGTGATGGGTTTTTCTATCTTATAGAACCCTTCGATAATAACCAACTAGCCCCATGAAGCTTCTAACCTCATGAGCATTTTTTGGCACTGGCCAATCCATAATGGCCTTCACTTTTTCTGGGTCCACATAGATTCTCTCACCGGAAATGATATGAACTAAATAGTAATCTCTTTCTAGAAGAAATAACACTTCAACAACTTTCCATACAACTTGTTCTCTCTAAGGCATGAAAACACCACTCACAAGTGTTCCTCATGTTCTCTTTCATTCTTGGAATATATGAGGATATCATCAAGAAAGACCTGTACAAATCATTCTAAGTACTTTCAGAATACACCATTTATGAGGCTCATGAATACTGCAAGTGCATTGGTCAAACCAAAAGGGACTACAATGAACTTGTAATGCCCGAACTGAGTTCGAAAGGCGGTTTTAGGAATATCACCTTCCTTAATCCTTAAATGGTGATACCCTGATCACAGATCAATTTTGGAGAAAACCATTGTTGCTTTCATCTAATCAAAGAGATCATCTATCCATGGTATTGGGTACCTATTCTTCATTGTAGCACAATTCAAGTCCCTGTAATATATGCATAGTCGTAAGGAACAATCCTTCTTCTTGACAAAAATTATTGGTGCACCACAAGGTGAAATACTGGGCCTTATCAACCCTAAGTCAATTAGTTCCTTCAACTGCATCTGCAACTCACAAAGTTTTGGTGCTATCATCCTATACAATGTCTTGGAAATTGGCTCCGCACCAGGTTTTAGATCGATGGTAAAATCAAGCTCCCTTCCAAGAGGTAACCTTGACAACTCTTTCAGAAAAACATCCTTAAATTATGACAATATTGGATATTGATCCATAGACGGTCCTTTCCCTTCATTGATTGCTTCCACTACATATAATCGATAACCTTGCCTCATGCAATGTTTAAACTTTATTGTTGAGATAAAGAATAGATACAACTTCCTCCATATACCATGGATCTCTATAGACATTCCTTCATCATCAACACAAAGCATCCTCTTCACGAAACAATCTACCATATGTCGTTGTCTTCTAACCAGTCCATCCCAATGATTAGGTCATACGTCCCTAGAGCAGTGACATACACCTTCAACCTATTAGTACACACTCCTGGGTCTACTAGAAAATTATCAATGCTAGGTCCTACCACTTGTTTTTCCCTTGAAGCCATCTCGATTTGTTTAAATTCATTGTTCTCGTAGGCTGCCAACCCACACTTTTCTAATGCACAAGGTGAAATGAAACTATTTGTAGCACCAAAATCAAATAAAATTTTAGCATTGACATGCTTTAGCATACTTGATGACTCCACCAATGTGGATTGAAGTTCTTCCTAGCGATTATTGACCGTTGCATAAATTTGGTGGCTACTACTTGCTCTTCCCATCAGGGCATTTCCTTCTTTATGCACAAAGCCTGATTGTGACTCTGGATAGTCATGTCGGTAGTGGGGTCCTCCACACCCCTAACAAGTAACAAAAGATGGAACCTGAACACTTTCCTGTGAAGGCCTCTGAAATGAGTTCCTTCCCATGGAGCCCCTACCCCTACTAGCTGCTCCTCGAGAAGGTCGTGGACCTTCTTGCATCGTGGGTTATGAGTGGGATGTTGTACTTGCTGCCATTGATATACTTGTTGCAACTATTCTAGGTGTGGCTCTATTCCCATAAGGAGGTGGCCTAGATCTTCCTCCTCAGGAGAAGGTCTTAGGGGCCTTCCCCATGAATCCAGGATGTTGTGGAATGGTTGAGCTCATTCTTCCATTTAAACTCATATTCTCTTCTGCGTAACAAGCACTTTCAACTGCTTTATCCATTGACGACGGTTCCCACATCCATACCATGTCCCTTATATTATGGTTTAACCCAAACACAAAACGTTCTGTCTGTCGTATATTGGTATCCATGTATGATACATACTTTACTAACTCCATGAACCTGATCTCATACTCTTCCACAGTTCAATTTCTCCGAATTAGAGCATGGAATGCTCCTACATGTTGTTCCTCTTAATAAGCCAACAAATACTTTCTCTGAAACCTTTCCTCGAAAATTTCCCAAGAGACGGTGTCTGGAGTAAGGTGCAATTGCCTCTCCAGATTACCCCACCAGTTCAAGGCATTGTTACTCAACTAAAAGATCACTATCTTCATTTTTTACGTGGAAGCATAGTATCTCAAGGCAAAACATCTTGTCATTCCTTCCAACCACGCCTCAACACGTTCATTTGCACATGCCCTAGAAAACTCTGGGAGTTTGATTTTTTGTAGTTCTCTAGTGATGTCCCCTGGTGAAGGCCCTCCCTTTGAGTCCCTCGACGCTTCTAGGTTACCCACTCCAGATGGCGGGGGTTCCACTTCGACATATGTTGACTGATGCCCCTTTAATGTCTCATTAATAGCCTCTAAGGAGCGCAAAATGAGAACTAGCTCAAACGATGGTGGTGGTAGTACTGGTATCGTTGGCCCTTGCGGTGATGCTCCTTGACCTCGATTTCCTCGATTAGTAACCATATTGACTGACTGAATCTGCATTCGATCCAAGCTTATTAGAAAAGGGTTTAAGGCATTCAACATTTTACTCAACTTAAACTTGCAAACGTAAGGTTTAGGCGTAAGTTTCTTTATACTTGTATATAAACAAACATTACTCCCATAAGGTAAGTGGTTAAAGGTCAAAGTCGAAATCCTCTAAGCTTGGTAACTCCGTATTGATTTTCTACTATCCCTCTTATCCTTGCTAGTTATGCTAGCCCTATATCGTTCTTTCTAATTACCTCAACTTGCCTTTCCCTTTTTGCTAACCCACTAAATAATATTAGTCAACATATTTACTCTAATCACTGATATTAATGTAATTAGTTTATTTCAATTTTTTTTTTGGTCAACTGGGGAAATCGGAGAGCAGGCGGGCATGTACTCGTGTGGCACGTGGTCGTGTTATCCGACTGCTACCACTATAACCCCAAGCATGCCAATGTGATCCCTCGCGTGAAACACAGGGTAAATCAAGGGTTTTTCACCAATGACTTCACATAAAGGAGTGCCTTAACAACACACTCCATCACCAACCATTCCACACCTCGAGGGCAACTTATTTCAATGTTAACTTATGGTGGTATGATTATAATAATGTTACATTAAAAAAAAAAAAAACTAAACTTATCCCCTTTATATATACTAACTCTTAATGTATTCCTTTGTCTTAACTTAGTTCAAATCTTACTTTCATATATATATAACATTATTATATTATAATTATAATCCATATGTTTTTCTTTTATTATAAGTGAGTTTACCCTTGTTTTTTCGTTGCAGGTTGTGGGTGTCGCCTTGTGTTCAATGTCGGTCACTTGAAAGGCACGCCCATGGCCATCGAACCGACTTCCCTGGCCGACTTCCCTCCTTGCCTCTGCGCAACCGACTTCTTATTTTCTTTTGCATGGGCCGAGACGAGGCCACTCCAGCGGAACTCGCCTAGATCGACGTCATCATGAATTCCATCGCCTCCTTCAGGAAACATGTAGATCTAGATGATTTTATCAAGCAAAGGGATGAGATTGAACCATTTGCCCCACTGTTAATCAAGACACTGGTGATATATTTAAAGCAATATTTCACCACTGCTTTGTTTAGTGCTAAAGAACCGGTTGCCGCACTGTATTGTCCCTGAAAAATCCAAAGCATACTATCAAACTACGGGCAACAAATGATACTCCCCAATAACGTAGCAAGAGCTGAAATGTAATCTACTGCTGTCTTCTCTATATTATCAATAATTTCTGAGATATTCACCAAACATCTCCCTGTGAGCACTGGATTAGGTGCATTGGGAAAATATAGATACATAGGCAGTGTAGGCACCATTGGCGGCAAGGCATGTGGAACCACAAAGGGAGAAATATGTATGGGACTGCAAATTTCACTCAGTGAATCTGAAGGCCCTGCCAAATAAGTGCTAAAAGAACCATAAGTTTGAGCTGTCGGTGTTGCGATTCCTTCCCCAAATCTCATAAAACACATCGAGAATAACAAAAACCACAAAAGGAAGGCATATGTTGTTATTGTGTATTAATCCTTCATTTTCTCTATCACTATCCTAATCCCTTTTTCTTGATTATTCTTTTTCATGATGCAAGGAAGCCAAATTGTTCGGGTGACGCATAATATAAAAGAATCGACTTCAATCTAACCACAATGATTTTAGAAATGATTTTATACATACTATTGCATAAGGATATAGGACACAAGTCATCAAAGGAGTTGGGGCAATCCACCTCCAAAGCAAGGGCAAGGAAAGTTGTGTTTATATTTCCTGGAATCCTCCTTTTCTATCTAACTTCCCCCACCACCCAAAGTAGGTCTATGCCCAAAAGGTCAAATAA
>JZKD02S1330957.1:0-11747 GCA_000966675.3 Picea glauca | reverse complement strand
TCTTAGTTTAGTCTTTAGATCCACAGTCTTATGGCGAGGCTGCTGGAAATCCCTTTTGGGAATATGCCATGCAGGAGGAGTAAAAATCCATTCTCGAGAACCAGACTTGGGATCTAGTTCCCCTTCCTTCTAGGAGGAAAATTTTCAGATGTGGATGGGTTTACAGGACCAAGAGAAAAGCGGATGGACAAATTAGCAGAGACAAAGCTAGGATTTTCGCCAAAGGCTTTCAGCAGGTTCATGGTATTGACTATGATGAGACCTTCACTCCAGTAGCGAAGATGGATTCCATACGATTGGCACTTGCCATTGCAGCAGCCAAAGGATGGGAAGTCCATCAGATGGACGTGAAGAATGCATTTCTTCATGGTGATATCTCTGAGGAGATGTACATGGAGCAGCCCTAGAGATTTATGTAGGACTCATCTTTGGTCTCTCGACTAAAGAAGTCCCTTTATGGCCTCAAGAAGGCTCTGAAGGCATGGTATGCCAAGATGGAATCATACCTATTGTCACATAACTTTGTACGTTGTAAATTAGACCCAAATGTCTACATGCTCAGGACAACTGATTCACTTCTACTCTTAGTTATGTATGTTGATGATTTGTTGATCACCGGTTGCTTGACTTCAGAGATTTTTGCAGTCAAGAGGATTCTACATGACAGGTTTTTGAAGATGGACATGGGTCCGGTACACTTCTTCCTTGGACTCGAGATCAATTAGGATGAAAATTGTCTCAGGCCAAGTATGCATGAGATCTCCTTGAGATATTTTACATGACAGATTACAAGCCTGCTCTGACTCCTTTCCTATCAGGAGTCAAACTTGAGGATGGCAGGGAGACTCCACTAGTTGAAAACACATTGTATAGACAGCTATTGGTGAGCTTGTTGTATCTCACACACTCTAGAACAGACCTCTCCTATGCAGTTGGGGTAGTTTTCAGGTTCATGCAGGAGCCGCATGAGCTACATTGGAAGGTTGAAAAGTGTATCCTTTCATACGTCCAGGGCACCATCACCTTTTGGATTCATTATGAAATAGACTCTACATTAGATCTCATCGGGTTTATTGATTCCAAATGGGCTGGCGATAGCACTGATCACAAGTCCACATCTTGTTACTCACTCAATCTTGGTTCCGGGCCTATCTGTTGGTCGAGAAAGAAGAAATATTCCATTTCTCTATCTTCATCTGAGGCAGAGTACAGAGGGGTAGTTAACATAACCATTCAGTCTATGTGGCTACAACATTTTCTCATGGAGTTGGGCATTCAGTTTCATTGACTGATCGTCATTTGGTGTGACAACCACAGCACTCTGAAGTTATGCAGAGATCCAATTCATAGGCAGCGGACGAAGCACATCGATATCCACATGCACTACATCTGGGACTTAGTACACGAAAGGATCATCGACCTACATTTTTTTCCTTTAGCAGAACATACGACAAACATCTTCACCAAGACCTTCACTGAGCAGAAGTTCCATTCTCTGTGAAGTCATCTTGGAGTGAAGGACATAGTTTCCTAGTAGTTATAGTTCTTATTTTTACATACATTGTACCTTGAGGGGGGGCGAGGTTTCCCATGAGGTTTTCCCTCTTTCCTCACTTTATTTTAGTGTATCTTTCGTATTTGGGTACCTAACATGGCCTCGTTGTTGGGACCCATTCTTTATTTTCACCATAGTAATGTTCAGGGGGGGTGTTGGAGTTACTTCACACACACCTAGGATTTATTTTTCCTAAGGTTTTTCCTTGTTTATTAGTCATAATTAGTCATTATCCAGTCTCCTATATTTTATGGGAGAATATTCCACCTGGAGAATATTCTCTTTCAGTTGACACTTTAGTTTGATAAGTTGAGTTGAGTTTAGATGTTGCATTGGTTTTGTCACCATGGAACATTGGGATCATCACCAGATAATGCGCACTTTCCTTGGGATCATCACCAAACTGGTGCATTACCCTTGATTCCCTGAGTTAACTCCTCACTACTCTATGTTCAGTCAGTTAACTAAAGACTAGTTGACTAGTTAACTCAACTAGGTGGCAGTTCACTCCCGTAACTGCCTGAGAGACTAGACTAGGTGGTAGTTCACTCCTGTAACTGTTGGTGTGTGTCCAGATCACTATAGACCACCACTATGGCGCATTGGTTCTCCTCCATTGCGCACTCATTGAGTTATACATAGTATATCATGTGTAAATTATTCATTATTCTAACGGTTAATGAGAATTCTTTCATTCTTTCTCTCCTTCTTCTTCTTTCTCAAATTCTCTTTGAAAATGTGTGTATTATTTTTTAGCTATATCTATTCTATGTAGGTTCAACACATTTACATGTTTGAAGAAGAGAAAGAAGAAACAGCAAAAGCCGTAAGTAAAAGAAACTCAGAACCAAAAGGAAAGAAATAACAACAAGCCAACTTGGAGACCACGGAAAAGTTGAAGACTTAAATCGGGGCGAGTCAATGATTGTGGTCGGATCTTGTTGGGCCCTTTGTTTTGTTGAATATAAGTTGCTCACAACACATTGAAAATTCATTCTAGAGAATGGAAGTTGCGCAAGCTATTGAGAAGTTGGACAACATCAGCTTAAAGGGCAACATCAGCTTTGAGGAAAGAAGTTGCAGAAAGATCAAGAAAAGAAAGAAATCTTGAGTTATTAACCAGCAATATTAGATTATATATAGGAGACCGATGTGATTGTAATAGGTTAATGATAGGATAATAGTGAAGGGTTAATGAAAGGGTTGTAATGTCATTGTTTACTAGTATGCTAGTCCTAAGCTATTACGATTATTGTTATCACTATTGATGTTGTGAAGAAAGTTAATGATGTAATGGGCCAATACTATAGTATAGATGAATATGGAGATCTGGGTGAGAACCAGACAGACAATGTATCAGGTTTTGGTATTATCAATATAATCATAGGCCTAAATTTTGAATCTATATCTTGTGTATTCAATATTAATGCATGAATGAAATGTTTTTCTTTATTACCTTTATGTCTGATGTACCTAAATGCTTCTTTATGAATGGAAACGCAACTCTGTATCTTTAATTTCCTAGTTAGGAATTCCTCAATACTATTACAGGTTTAGTTTATTCTGTGTAATATTACAGTGAGCCTTGATACCTTATAGGTATGTCTAAGTATTCTCCTTACCCTTCCCTCTCTTTCATGTCTCGGTTTCACTTCAGGTGAGACTTCTTCCTTCCTAGGAAGATGAAAATGCCAGCGCTCTAGACTACTTCAGTACCTTTTGTTGGTAAAGGACCCAGGTCTGAACACTTTTATGCCAACACATAGCAAAAATACACATAGATGTTAACATTAGAAGACATATGTGAATGGTGGCAATGTAAAATCACAAATTACATCAAAAACTATGTAAGAAGAAATCAACCAATGCTAGTCGAAGCATGCACTCAGTTATTCTCGGAGACACATGAACAATTCTTGGAAGCCATTCTAGAAGCGCTTTATGAGTATCTTAGCCAACCTAATGAGTATACTAACTCTCGATGAGCAGTTGATGAAAAAAATCATAAATGTGGGGAGAAAAAACCTTAATGAGTGGTTCGAGAGATCATGTGAGACTACATTGAAAAGAAAGCGATAGAAGATAGAGAGTCAGTCCAAACCATCAAAAACAAATTTTGTACTGAAATTCACGACGAGTTTATTTTCATTGTCTCGCCCTTACTTCACAAGTTCTTCTTAGACAAGGTAATCGACGACATCATTAAATACTGACCCCTTTTGAAAAATCCTCCATCAAATTTTAATTGGCAAGAGAAACAAGTCGAGTGGGAATGATTTTTGAAATCTAATTGAAAAGACACCAGAGAATCTTGGGAATACTTCTTAAATAAATGATGATAAAAATGATGAATATCGTCAACCATGAGTAAGTTGTGTCGCCATAGGGGGTTTGGATGATCTGTGAGATGGTATAAAGTTGAAATAGAATAAAAAAATCACACCCAAGTCGAAAATGTCAAAAGTCAAGAGGAACATAACTTAATCAAGTGAGAAGTTTGCATGTCGAACGCAAACCCATAAACCGCCAATGGATAGACAAAAACTAAAGTGATAAAAGAGACAAAAGGGGATAGAAGATTTGAAAAATGAGAGGGATCCCATAAAATATCATAGCAAACCTACCCAAGAGAAACATATTTATGGAGCATCCCTTGAGAGCCCCTCGACGGATCCTGGGAGGAGTGGAAGCTTGCAATTGAGCATGACAATCAGTGGTGCCCAGGAATAAAGTAACCAAGTTGATATGGAGATCAAGGATTTGGGACTTGTGGTTCAAATTTCCCCTACATGAAGTCCTATCCCACATATTACANTCTTAGTTTAGTCTTTAGATCCACAGTCTTATGGCGAGGCTGCTGGAAATCCCTTTTGGGAATATGCCATGCAGGAGGAGTAAAAATCCATTCTCGAGAACCAGACTTGGGATCTAGTTCCCCTTCCTTCTAGGAGGAAAATTTTCAGATGTGGATGGGTTTACAGGACCAAGAGAAAAGCGGATGGACAAATTAGCAGAGACAAAGCTAGGATTTTCGCCAAAGGCTTTCAGCAGGTTCATGGTATTGACTATGATGAGACCTTCACTCCAGTAGCGAAGATGGATTCCATACGATTGGCACTTGCCATTGCAGCAGCCAAAGGATGGGAAGTCCATCAGATGGACGTGAAGAATGCATTTCTTCATGGTGATATCTCTGAGGAGATGTACATGGAGCAGCCCTAGAGATTTATGTAGGACTCATCTTTGGTCTCTCGACTAAAGAAGTCCCTTTATGGCCTCAAGAAGGCTCTGAAGGCATGGTATGCCAAGATGGAATCATACCTATTGTCACATAACTTTGTACGTTGTAAATTAGACCCAAATGTCTACATGCTCAGGACAACTGATTCACTTCTACTCTTAGTTATGTATGTTGATGATTTGTTGATCACCGGTTGCTTGACTTCAGATATTTTTGCAGTCAAGAGGATTCTACATGACAGGTTTTTGAAGACGGACATGGGTCCGGTACACTTCTTCCTTGGACTCGAGATCAATTAGGATGAAAATTGTCTCAGGCCAAGTATGCATGAGATCTCCTTGAGATATTTTACATGACAGATTGTAAGCCTGCTCCGACTCCTTTCCTATCAGGAGTCAAACTTGAGGATGGCAGGGAGACTCCACTGGTTGAAAACACATTGTACAGACAGCTATTGGTGAGCTTGTTGTATCTCACACACTCTAGAACAGACCTCTCCTATGCAGTTGGGGTAGTTTCCAGGTTCATGCAGGAGCCGCATGAGCTACATTGGAAGGTTGCAAAGTGTATCCTTTCATACATCCAGGGCACCATCACCTTTTGGATTCATTATGCAACAGACTCTACATTAGATCTCATCGGGTTTATTGATTCCAAATGGGCTGGCGATAGCACTGATCACAAGTCTACATCTTGTTACTCACTCAATCTTGGTTCCGGGCCTATCTGTTGGTCGAGAAAGAAGAAATATTCCATTTCTCTATCTTCATCCGAGGCAGAGTACAGAGGGGTAGTTAACATAACCATTCAGGCTATGTGGCTACAACATTTTCTCATGGAGTTGGGCATTCAGTTTCATTGATTGATCGTCATTTGGTGTGACAACCACAACACTCTGAAGTTATGAAGAGATCCAATTCATAGGCAGTGGACGAAGCACATCGATATCCACATGCACTACATCTGGGACTTAGTACACGAAAGGATCATCGACCTACAGTTTTTTCCTTTAGCAGAACATACGACAAACATCTTCACCAAGACCTTCACTGAGCAGAAGTTCCATTCTCTGTGAAGTCGTCTTGGAGTGAAGGACACAGTTTCCTAGCAATTGTAGTTCTTATTTTTACATACATTGTACCTTGAGGGGGGGCGAGGTTTCCCATGAGGTTTTCCCTCTTTCCTCACTTTATTTCAGTGTATCTTTTGTATTTGGGTACCTAACATGGCCTCGTTGTTGGGACCCATTCTTTATTTTCACCATAGTAATGTTCAGGGGGGGTGTTGGAGTTACTTCACACACACCTAGGATTTATTTTTTCTAAGGTTTTTCCTTGTTTATTAGTCATAATTAGTCATTATCCAGTCTCCTATATTTTATGGGAGAATATTCCACCTGGAGAATATTCTCTTTCAGTTGACACTTTAGTTTGACAAGTTGAGTTGAGTTTAGATGTTGCATTGGTTTTGTCACCATGGAACATTGGGATCATCACCAGATAATGCGCACTTTCCTTGGGATCATCACCAAACTGGCACATTACCCTTGATTCCCTGAGTTAACTCCTCACTACTCTATGTTCAGTCAGTTAACTAAAGACTAGTTGACTAGTTAACTCAACTAGGTGGCGGTTCACTCCCGTAACTGCCTGAGAGACTAGACTAGGTGGTAGTTCACTCCTGTAACTGTTGGTGTGTGTCCAGATCACTATAGACCACCACTATGGTGCATTGGTTCTCCTCCATTGCGCACTCATTGAGTTATACATAGTATATCATGTGTAAATTATTCATTATTCTAACGGTTAATGAGAATTCTTTCATTCTTTCTCTCCTTCTTATTTCTCAAATTCTCTTTGAAAATGTGTGTATTATTTTTTAGCTATATCTATTCTATATAGGTTCAACACATTTACATGTTTGAAGAAGAGAAAGAAGAAACAGCAAAAGTCGTAAGTAAAAGAAACTCAGAACCAAAAGGAAATAAATAACAACAAGCCAACTTGGAGACCATGGAAAAGTTGAAGACTTAACTCGGGGCGAGTCAATGATTGTGGTCGGATCTTGTTGGGCCCTTTGTTTTGTTGAATAGAAGTTGTTCACAACACATTGAAAATTCATTCTAGAGAATGGAAGTTGCGCAAGCTATTGAGAAGTTGGACAACGCACGAAAGAAAGAAACAGAAAACGGTTAAAGGGCAACATCAGCTTTGAGGAAAGAAGTTGCAGAAAGATCAAGAAAAGAAAGAAATATTGAGTTATTAACCAGCAATATTAGATTATATATAGGAGACCGATGTGATTGTAATAGGTTAATGATAGGATAATAGTGAAGGGTTAATGAAAGGGTTGTAATGTCATTGTTTACTAGTATGCTAGTCCTAAGCTATTACGATTATTGTTATCACTATTGATGTTGTGAAGAAAGTTAATGATGTAATGGGCCAATACTATAGTATAGATGAATATGGAGATCTGGGTGAGAACCAGACAGACAATGTATCAGGTTTTGGTATTATCAATATAATCATAGGCCTAAATTTTGAATCTATATCTTGTGTATTCAATATTAATGCATGAATGAAATGTTTTTCTTTATTACCTTTATGTCTGATGTACCTAAATGCTTCTTTATGAATGGAAACGCAACTCTGTATCTTTAATTTCCTAGTTAGGAATTCCTCAATACTATTACAGGTTTAGTTTATTCTGTGTAATATTACAGTGAGCCTTGATACCTTATAGGTATGTCTAAGTATTCTCCTTACCCTTCCCTCTCTTTCATGTCTCGGTTTCACTTCAGGTGAGACTTCTTCCTTCCTAGGAAGATGAAAATGCCAGCGCTCTAGACTACTTCAGTACCTTTTGTTGGTAAAGGACCCAGGTCTGAACACTTTTATGCCAACACATAGCAAAAATACACATAGATGTTAACATTAGAAGACATATGTGAATGGTGGCAATGTAAAATCACAAATTACATCAAAAACTATGTAAGAAGAAATCAACCAATGCTAGTCGAAGCATGCACTCAGTTATTCTCGGAGACACATGAACAATTCTTGGAAGCCATTCTAGAAGCGCTTTATGAGTATCTTAGCCAACCTAATGAGTATACTAACTCTCGATGAGCAGTTGATGAAAAAAATCATAAATGTGGGGAGAAAAAACCTTAATGAGTGGTTCGAGAGATCATGTGAGACTACATTGAAAAGAAAGCGATAGAAGATAGAGAGTCAGTCCAAACCATCAAAAACAAATTTTGTACTGAAATTCACGACGAGTTTATTTTCATTGTCTCGCCCTTACTTCACAAGTTCTTCTTAGACAAGGTAATCGACGACATCATTAAATACTGACCCCTTTTGAAAAATCCTCCATCAAATTTTAATTGGCAAGAGAAACAAGTCGAGTGGGAATGATTTTTGAAATCTAATTGAAAAGACACCAGAGAATCTTGGGAATACTTCTTAAATAAATGATGATAAAAATGATGAATATCGTCAACCATGAGTAAGTTGTGTCGCCATAGGGGGTTTGGATGATCTGTGAGATGGTATAAAGTTGAAATAGAATAAAAAAATCACACCCAAGTCGAAAATGTCAAAAGTCAAGAGGAACATAACTTAATCAAGTGAGAAGTTTGCATGTCGAACGCAAACCCATAAACCGCCAATGGATAGACAAAAACTAAAGTGATAAAAGAGACAAAAGGGGATAGAAGATTTGAAAAATGAGAGGGATCCCATAAAATATCATAGCAAACCTACCCAAGAGAAACATATTTATGGAGCATCCCTTGAGAGCCCCTCGACGGATCCTGGGAGGAGTGGAAGCTTGCAATTGAGCATGACAATCAGTGGTGCCCAGGAATAAAGTAACCAAGTTGATATGGAGATCAAGGATTTGGGACTTGTGGTTCAAATTTCCCCTACATGAAGTCCTATCCCACATATTACAGAATTCCTTCAACAAAGACTTCATGTAGATACACAATCACCAAGGGTGTGGTGTCAAACTGACAATGTTGGTCAGATAAGAGTCATGGTGCTCATTGAAGCATAATAAAATCGATAAAAAGATATAGTACTTCATGTAAGAGACCTCATGGACCCCCCCACCAAATCTACTTTTGGAAGATTCTAATTCAAAAGAAAGCGATAAAAAATCGACACAACCCTCCAGAGGACGATTCGTCGAGTGAATAGACAAATATTATCAAATAGATGTTCCAAGTCCAAGCAACGAACAAGTACAGTTAGCGATTGAATATATCCCTAGTGAAGTCCAACAACAAATCGTATTGGCCAAGTCGAACACTCAGACTTCGACTCAAGAAAGTAGTTTGACTTCTCAGTCAACTTCGACACAAATCCTTGCAACAGTTCCAGCCTCCACAAAATCCAAGAAAGAAACAATGGGACTCAACCACATCCCAATATATGAAGGTAACGAGGATCCCAATTGACATTGGTTCGTTTGTGAGAAATTCTAGGATGCATCAGACATAATTGATGAGGATAAACAAATGGCACAATTTGGTGTTATGCTTCAAGCCAGATCTCTTACTTATGTTATGAATTATACAACAAATCAACAACACTCGAATTCATAGATAAAACAAAATTTCCTCAAATTCTTCAAAACACAAGACATCAACCACCTTGCAACACAAAAATTGAAATAAATCAAGTAGAATCTGGGTGAAACCATCTGATAATATGATAAAAAATTTAAAGACATCATGAGTCAAATTTTGTATGCAATTGACGAGATACTTCTTGTACAGTGGTACGTAGCAGGCCTATTGCAAAAAATTAGAGTACCACTATGTATGTATGATCTCTTGACATGTGAATAAGTCCTGAAAAAGGAACAACAAATAGAAATAGATAATGAAGGTGCTTAAACTTCATCAATCATTGAGAAACGGCTAGAAGAAAATCTTGCAGAATTGCAACAATCAATTAAAAACATGTCTCTCTCTTACAACGAACTATGGTGTACAATATGTTCCAGCGAAGGCCATACAAAATACTTTTGCAAATTTAGCGAAGCACTAGATCTTGTCGTCCATTGGATTCAAATTGACACATTATGTGATATATGTGAAGGAGTAATAAATCATGTTGCAAGGCACTGCCCACACAATCTAAGAAATGTGTGTCCAAAGTGGTGTCATATATGTGAAGAAAATAATCACTCAACTCAAGAATGTCGGCTAAATGGAAAAAATTGAACAAACATTCACTCAATATACCATACACAGATGGTCGACCAGAATGTCGACCAAGGTGGAAAAAATTACAGAAGTCGAGGTCGTGGAGGCTATCAAGGTTGAGGACAAGGAGGACCACGAAATTTTGGTAGAGGATGAGGTCATGGATGATATTATTGCTTCAATTGTTGGATAGATGACCACATTATCCCATATTTCCCAATCAAAGATAGAACTAATCTCAAGTTCTATAACATTTTTGGAGTAGGAGACCACTTACTTGAAGATTGTCCAATCGTGTTAGAAAAAGTAATGAACAAAAGAATTGTAAATCTCTTGTACATAGTGCCAAAACATGATATTTTCAATTCAAAGAACCGCCATGTAGTAACACACTTGAGAGTTGGCGAAGACATTTTTCCAGAACCACCAAATTGACAAAGAGGAGGTTGAAATACATATCCTGACCCAGAATATGAAGAAAAACTAATGAGGAAAGCAATGAAATTTTTTTAAAATATTGACCAGGACAAAACCAACAAGGGAGGACATGAGATTATTTCAAAAACTATGCTAGATGAATTTATGTAATTATTGAAAGAGAAATAGTCGATCAATCGATTGATCTACCTACTGAGCATTTTGAGAGAATATAAATAAGATCAATGACCAATCAAAATTCTACTCCAGTTATCACAGGAAACACAAATAGACGACTTTGATCCACAAGTCGACCTTGAAATCAACGGACATCTAATCAAACAATTCGTAGTTGACTTCATGTCCCATGTAAATATGCTTCCAAGAGAAAAGTGAATTCGACTTGGGAAACCCATACTTTATCCTACAATGAATTTTCTAATGTTATCAATTAGAGGTTCATCAAATGGATTGGCACGCTTAAAAAGTGTAATAACATCCATAATGGGAATCCCAATGAGAGTCTATTTTGAATTAATCGATCTAGTCGAAGGCATTCCTGCCTACCATGCATTATTCAGAGAGATAGAATCAAATTAAATGAAGTAGCAGAAAAATCATATTCCCATTAGATTCAAAAGAAGGAAAACCATGGGTCGAGACATGGGATGAAGCTCACGAAACCCGATGAATATACCAAGTAATGAATGATCAAAAGGATAATGTTGAGCCAAATAGTGAAGGAGAAATCTGAGTAGGGTCCCCATTGTCAATAGGCCAAAATTTAGATACAGACTTTTACAATTGGAAAATGGAAAATTATGACACAAAAGCAAAAGAGTTTTGGTCAATAGAAGCAATACCAATAAGGTGATCCAAATCATGCTTCTTAATACAAGCAGTTGATCTAGGAGGATCTAGCATGCTCAAAAATTGATCTTCTCACATTCTAATGAAACTGGCTTCATTTCATAGAGCTCAACGAGAGCTTTCCAATGGTGCATGAATCTCCTCAAATGGATGTTGTATGAGAAAGTTATGCTCATTTGAATTTTTCAAGAAAATGGGAAAATAGGGGTGTTATGTGGTAGGCCCATAGGCTACGACGTGGAAATCCATACAAAGGATAGGGTGACAACATGATGATGTCAGCATGATGACGTGGTAGCATGAGAGGATGCCACATGTCACTCAAATTTGGAATTTTTGGCATCCTATTGGACCAATAAAAAAAATTCCACATGTCATCCGTACGATGATGTGGAATATACAAATAGGTGGCAACTTAGTCAGTGGACATGTCAACATCTGTA
>JZKD02S1330946.1:0-11747 GCA_000966675.3 Picea glauca | reverse complement strand
AAAATAGAAGGTGGGTTTTATTTACTTACATCTTTTTTCCATTGTGCTTTGGGCCATTTTGAGCCTGGATGCTCCAAACGATCATATGGTATAATATTATTATCAGATACAAATGTTTATTGGACTTTTTGATACAAATGCTTATTGAACTTTTTGGACCTCTCCAGATAGTTCTGGAATGTGAAGCGTTATCTTTAGTTTCTTCACTTTTGAAAGGATCTTACATGGGCATGGGATTTCTTAAGTGTCATCTCTAAAATGGGCCTGAAACGTGAAGCATTATATTTACTTTATGGGTATTGGATTTCTTGAATGGTGTCTCCAAAATGGGCCTGAAATGTGAATCATTATCTTTAGTTTATGGGTATTGGATTTCTTGAATGGCGGTGTCTCCAAAATGGGCCTGAAATGTGAAGCATTATCTTTAGTTTATGGGTATGGGATTTCTTGAATGGTGTCTCCAAAATGAGTTTGAAATGTGAAGCATTATCTTTAGTTAATTCACTTTTGAAAGGAGATCTTACATGGATTTCTTAGTTTGTGTTTCCAAATGGACTTGGACTTTGAAGCATGCATCGTCTTTAATTTTTAAGGGATTTTACATGACATTTTAATTTGGAAATGCCAAGATACTTGAAACATATTGGATTGATTGCAACTTTTGCCAAAACCCTTAAAACAATGGATTGATGGATTGATTGCAACTTTTGCCAAAACCCTTAAAACAATGGATTGATGGATTGACTTTTGCTGTATCTAATAGATACATAAATTAACAAGATAAATTGTTAATAAAAAAATCCGAGTTTCTTAAATATAGATTGATGATATAGATTTAAATATTGATATGGATAGTATCTTAGCAAAGGTTAATGTACCTGTCCCTCTTATTACTGATATTGTATTTTTTTTTAAATACCTACAAGAAGGTCGCTATTGCGACATCTTGGAGTGTCGCTCCCATAGCAACCACGTTGGAGATGATACCTCTTAACGTCGCTCTTCCCACGTTCTATACATCTCTCTTCCCACTTTAAGACGTCGATCTTGCCACATTCAAGATGTCTCTATTGCCACGTATAAGACGTCTCTCTTGCCACGTTCCTAACGTCTCTCTTCCCACGTTCTAGACATCTCTCTTGCCACATTTAAGACGTCGCTCTTGCTACGTTCAAGACATTGCTCTTGCCACATTTCAGACGTCTCTCTTGCCACATTTCAGACGTCTCTCTTGCCATGTTAAAGACGTCGGTCTTGCCACGTTCAAGACATCGCAATAACGACGAAATCTATGTCATTGGAAAAGAGACGTCATGTTAAATGGCGTTTGAGGGTGTCCGTTGTTTTTCGTTCTCTCGACAATATAAAGTGGCAATTGTGTCGAATGCGTCGTCGGAATTTGACCCAAATGTACTAGTGGTAACACTGTCAGCTCTGGTCACCATGCCAAGGCAGTGTCCTCTGGACAGATCTTGAAGTAAAAAATAAAGAAAAAGTAATAAATAAGAAAAGAATAAAGGCAATGAAGGGGCTTGGAAAAAACTACATCCATGACAAGTACAACTCACCTCCTACAAAGGCACCCACGGACAATAACTACCCCTGGTCTTCACTATGACTAGACATCCTTAGACCATATCACTTCATGTACATGGATTGAATAATCTTCTGTGGAAACTTTCTTCTTCTTATGGATACTAGCCCAATAGGTTTTTCTGTCTATTTCTTCAACTTTGTATAGTAGATCAGTGTAATGTCTTTGAGATATTACATGATATGTTAGGGGTCTTGTGCATGTATTTGATGAATTTAATGACGAAATATGATTGACATTGCTATGATCTCGAGGACTGATGAGCCCATGCAGGGAAAAGTTTTTGATATGCAGGAC
Organism: Picea glauca; assembly: GCA_000966675.3. NCBI lineage: Eukaryota > Viridiplantae > Streptophyta > Pinopsida > Pinales > Pinaceae > Picea > Picea glauca. Next base: position 9,856 of record JZKD02S1330946.1, on the reverse strand, counting down.
CATGCCCGACGGACAGGTACCAGTGGATCGGTACACATGGGGAGATGATTAGCTCGGACCTCCATGGGGCTGAAGAGCCCATCAGATGGTTGTTGGGGTGGAAGAAACAGGACAGTGTTATGATGAGCCTTTGCACATGAAGAAAGAAGTACGTTCCACCCAGGAAACTTTGGCAGAGCCCGGCCTAGGGGGAATCACCCACTTCAGATGGAACGTTTGCCTCTTCATAGACAAGACGTCACCCAGGAGATCTGGACGTCACCTTGAGTGTGTGGCAGTGTGATGAGGTGATTGGCACGTGTGATAGCTTGGAGGAGACCTAGAAGGGCCAACGTCTGACTTTTGGATGCTGGATATGCCCAAAAAGGGCCAACCTCTCACTCAGAAGGGCTTGACGTCCCACCTTTTTCTCAGTGCATGTCATTTATCTAGCAATTAATGTAAAAACAGTGTAAATTTTTTAGTCATCCTTGTCGGCTATTTTAATGACCTATTTTGTAATTAAAAGGTCATGGATTGATATATATTGAGGATGTTTTTCCCTCATTTTAACATAACATAACTCACTCTCTTGTGAGAGACTATCTTTTATCCTTTGTTTGGTATTTTTGATGTTTCAAGTGAGGCGAAACTCTTCTTGGAGGATTTCTCTTGACATACATGGTGTTTCTCTCAAGGAAGGTTTACAACTAGGGTTTGATTATGCATTCTTCATGATATGTAAGTGAATTTTTCATGCAAAACTTCTTGAGTGAATGGTTGTAGGCTTAATTTCTTGCATTTGCTATTATATTGTTGAATCTTTAAACCCTAGGTAGCAAGCACACAAGTAGGTCATTGCTATATGTCCCCTTGTTTGAGAAATAGTTTTAGCCATTGAAAAAGGAAGATATAGCCTAGCCGTTGCTACACTTTTCTCCCTCTTTCTGAGCTAGCGTTGAAGTTATAGGTTGAAAAGAGGAGATGTCCTAGGCCTAGTTAGACTACACCTAGGGTTTCACTTCCCCGGGTTTGAAGGCCTTGCCTTTGCAACACCTTCTCCCTTAAATTTATGCTTTAAAGCTAGCCATTTTGCCAAGTGTAATTAGAGAAGGAGGAAGGAGCACGAGGCCTTGCTTAAGCAACACCGGAGTGAGCCTCCTTCCCTTAGGGTTTTGATTCTAAGGCCCTGCCATTGCAACACCTTGGAACCCTACCTTCCAGTCTCTAAGTTTGAGTCCTCCTGAGACTTTTTGCCCTTACTTTGACTCCATTTACCCTAAAGCACTAGTATTTTCTCCAACGTTGAGCTTGTGGTGTACAAAATCATCTTTCAAACTTTAAATCTTTGAAGCCCTAACTAACCCTAATGCTACTAACCTAGGCTGACGTCATACCTGACGCAACAATCCTTTGACTATTAAATAGGCAATTAAATTGATGACGTCAAGCATTTATTGAACTATTATTGATTGAAAATACTGTTGGCTTGGTCATTTTTGTAGATATTGATGAATTGGTGATCTTACATAGGCTATTTAGCAGAACATTGACTTCATATTGTCTATTATATTGCTTATTAATTGAAATCAGATAGTTGAGAAGTACTAACCCTTTAAGTTATAACCTGCAAATATTGTATTGCATTGTTATCATCTTGTTCCAGGCAGGTGTTTTCAACAGGGACTTCACTTCTTTATTGGTTGATTAGTCGGATTATCTGATACTGGTGGTAACTTGCGAGGAGGGAAAACCTTAACTCTTGACCTTTCATTCTTTGCCTCTTCAAACCCTAGGTTACCGGGGACGTCTCCCCTCGGCTAACCTCCCTAGATAGAAAGAACCTCCCCATCGAGGTGACATTGGGTGGGGAATGTTCCTGTTACGCCAGTTTGTCCACTATCCTATAGCCTCAGACCTAAAATACAAACTGTGCGATAACATTTTGGCGCCGTTGTCAGGGAACACTGAGTCAATATTCCTCGACGACAAATCCTTTGGTAAGCCTCGCCTCAAATACCTTTCTCTTACAAGCTTGCCTGGCGACTCCACTAAGACTTTTTTCCCCTATCCTTTGATAGTTTCAGGAAAACTATCTGGCGACTCCATGATGACTCGTAGCGGAAAACTATACTCAAATCCCGCTACTGTGGCAACCACCACTCTAATAAACCTTGTGCCTCCAACCAATCTAAATCCTCACAAATGGTCTCATTCAGAAAGTTTCAATTGCTTTGACTTTAGCAACATCCAAGGTGGATTACATGATTTTCCCACATATGCAAACTCTTGGCTACCTTTCTTTTCAGGAAAAGGCACCATTGGAAACTCACATTTGACCCATTTTTGCGATAGTGTTGACCTTCATTTGACCGATCAATATCACCCTGATGTCTTTATGAGGCTCTTTGTGAGTTCTCTTACATGAGATGCTAAAGTTTGGATTGATGGATGTCCCAAGGGAAGCATAAAAAACATTGAAGAGTTACAAAAGGATTTTAAAATAAGGTGGTGTGATAGTGAGCATTCACAAGACTCAATATCTCAACATTTGCAAAGGACCTCGTGAAAGTATAAGAGACTTCAGTGATAGGTTCAACCTTTTCCTTAAGAAGATCGGATCAAAGGTGGGCTCAGAACAAGCCATCATCAATCACTTCTTGTCCTCCTTAGAAGGAACCTTGCAATTCAACGTTAAGGACCGGTCACCAACAACTTTAGAAGAAGCACAAGACATGGCCTTTCAAATTGAAAGAAATCTTCATTTTGATGATTACATTAAGCAAAGAAACCTGAATTGCGAACTATGGGATCTAGGTAATGAACCTATGGAAAAACTTGAACATCCAAGCATCCTCCAGATCTAATTAGCTCCCACTAAAAGGAAATGGAGCCTTTCTCATGAGAGTGTTATCTCTCCTCAAGAACCTTCGTTAAAGAGGGCCCATCCAGAGGATGAAGTTGTGGGTAAATCACACAAGAACGTTGAGCCAAGTCCTCCTGAAGACTTCTCTCTTTTTATTCATCAGGTGGGACACCCTGTTTCTAAAAATTGTGAGTTCAAACCCTTTTATGTCTCTCTCCGAGTCAAAGACTTTCTCCTCCACAACTGTCTCCTGTACCCAAGAGACAAAACCAATATAATGACAGAAGAAGTTATGCAACAATTGGGTCTGAAAATCTCACAAGCAAATACCAAAGACAATTCCGCAAAAGGAATCAGCAACAATCTCGAGGTTGCCTTTGACTCTTGTCCTAGCGCTCCTTTCTTGATGAATGTGGTCGTCGTGAATGATATTAATAATTTCGGGATTATCCCCCGCAATGACCTTATTGAGCACTTGAATGGGAGCACTCAAAAAGAGCAGTCCAGAGCCATCATCCCTCATCCCGAAGGAGGATTTTACACCATCTACAATGAGCCCTTTGTTGGATCACCAGTCAAAAATCTAGATGAGATACATGATCAACTTTTATGCATCAATAGTGGTCTGAATGATTGGTTCATTCAGGAAGGAAATTTGGACATGGATACAGTTGAGGAAATAGAAGGAATATGGACCTTGGAATTCGATGGCTCACACTCAAGCTTTGGATCAGGTACTGGAATAGTTTTAACAGCTCCATCAGGTGAGGTCTTCTACCATTCATATAGGCTAGAATTCTGTGGCACCAATAATGTGGCTGAATATGAAGCTTTGATTCTGGGAATCAATCTGGAAATCGACAAAGGTGTTACAATCCTGGAAGTGAAAGGTGACTCAGACCTCATCGTGTCGCAAGTTCTGATGAGATTTGAAACTAAGAATGAGAAGTTAAAAAGGTATCAAGATGTAGCCCAGACTCTTTCAAAATCCTTCAGAAAGATATCAATTGAAGTTGTTCCTCGAGAATGGTCAAGATAGGAAAGGGGACTACCAAGAAAGAGAGGAAGGAAATACTGGAGCTCATTAGGGAGTTAAGAGACACCTTTTCTTGGAACTATGATGACTTAAAGGCCTATAGAGGAGATGTTATCCAACATACTATACCCTTGGTGGAAGGAGCCAAGCCATTCCGACAAAAGTTAAGGCATATCAACCCAAAGTTAGTTGGACAGATACAAAAGGAACTTCAAAAGATGGTTGACATTGTTATCATAGCCCCAATCAGGTATTCATCTTGTATGTCAAACTTGGTAGTTGTTCGAAAGAAAAATGGTGATATCCGCCTGTGTGTTGATTTCTGCAACCTCAACCAGTTGTCGTTAAAGGATAATTATCCCCTCCCAAACATGGAACATTTGCTTCAACGAGTCACAGGGGCAGGGATGATGTCTATGCTAGATGGATTCTCAGGATACAACCAAGTTTTACTCAAAAGGGAGGATCAACTCAAGACTGTGTTCACTACACCCTGGGGAACTTTTATGTACTTGAGAATGTCGTTTGGCCTCATGAATGCGGGTGCCACCTTTCAGAGAGCAATGGATTTTTCCTTCAGGGAACTTATACAAAAAATCATATAAATTTACCAAGATGACCTCACAGTTGTGTCCAAGGATAGGAAAGACCATCTATCCCACCTCAGGATTGTTTTCGAATGGTGTAGGAAGTATGGCATCTCACTAAATCCTAAGAAGTCTGTTCTTGGGATTGATGAAGGAAAACTGTTGGGATGCGTGGCCTCACTAGGGGGAGTCTCCATTGATCCTGAAAGAGTCCAATATATAAGAGATGTCCACCCTCCAGTCAACAAGAAAGCCTTACAATCGTTTCTTGGAAAAATCAATTTCATCCGTAGATTTGTGCCTAACTTTGCTGAAAGGATAAAACCATTAAGCGCTCTGCTAAAAAGGGATGTTTCTTTCAGGTGGGGAAATGAGACTGACAGATCTTTTGAAGATATGAAGAATGAAATCTCCCAAGCCCCCGTCTTGATTAGTCTTGATTTTTCACGGGATTTCATAATTTTCTCATTTGCATATCAGGATACTATCGCAGGCGTACTGATGCAGAAGGATGATGACAACTATGAACATCTCGTAGGATTTATAAGCAAATTCCTAAGAGATTCATAATTGAACTACTCCATCACAGAGAATCAGGCCTATGCCTTGGTTAAATCCCTCAAACATTTCAGAAGTTACATCGATTACAATAAAATCAGGGCTTATGTCCTGTACCCAGTCGTGAAGTATGTCTTATCCCAACAAGACTGTATGGGTACTCGAGGAAAGTAGGTTTCGAAAATCCAGGAATATGAATTAGAGATAAAACCCACCAAGATAATAAAGGGACAAGTTCTGGCCCAAATGCTAACTGAAAGCAATCAGGAAGCCATACAGATGGGTGAGAATGAGCAGGTGAATGTAATAGTCAGTGAACTAGAACATGATGAGTGGTATTCCGACATAGTTTATTATCTAAAGAACTTGTCTTGCCCTGATCATCTGGTAGATTACGAGAGGAGGGTTTTGAGTTTGAAGGCTATGAAGTATTTCATGACCGAAGATGGACTTGTGTGGAAGAATCCCAATGGCATTATACTTCGATGCGTAAGCAAGGAAGAGGCAAAAAAGATCTTGGAGGAATTGCATTCTGGGCATTGTGGTGGACACTTTGTTGCACGTACTACTGCCCATAAGATCTTGAGAGCTGGTTTTTATTTCCCAACACTTTTTTCAGATGCTTATCAGCACGTTCGGTCTTGCCAGCCTTGCCAATACTTCACCAGTAAACCAAAACTTTTAGCACAGCCTTTGAAACCGGTAGTAGTGGAGGCACCCTTTCAACAATGGGGCCTATATTTTATTGGTGAATTCAAGGATAATTCAAGTAATGGCTATCGGTTAATCCTGACAGGTATAGATTATTTCACTAGATGGTTTGAATCAAGTCCTACAAAGAAGGCCACCGAAGAGGTTCTCATGAACTTCTTGGAAGATCAGATCATAACTAGGTTTGGTGTCCCTTCCAAAATCACTACGGATAATGCCAAAGCTTTCAGCTCTTATGATCTGGTAGAATTTTGTTTCAAATATGGCATTACACTATCCCATTCTTCAAACTACTACTCACAAGGAAATGGGTTAGCAGAGTCAACCAACAAGAACCTCATGAATATCCTAAAAAAGGTTGTCGGATAAAATAAGAAGTCATGGGATAGTAAAATAAAGTATGCATCATGGGCAGATCAAATAACAACAAAACATTCCACGGGGAAAACATTCCTTTGATTCACGCAAAAATACAACACAGATGCAGAGGTGATCCAAGGAAGAATAAATCAGCTGATAGAAATAGATGAAACACGGAGAAATGCCTTGGGTCAAATAACAAGGAACCAAGAGAAGATAAAAAATAGTTTTGATCACAAGGCCAAGGAAAGAAGTTTCACCAAAAGAGATCTTGTCCTGCTATGGGATAAAAGGAAAGAAAAGCCTGGCATGCACAAAAAATTTGACAGCCTATGGGGAGGCCCTTACAAGATTGAGAGTTGTGCAGTTACAAATTCCTTCAACGTAGAAACAATGGAAGGAGAGATTCTGAAATTACCAGTAAACGCTTTACATATCAAGCGTTACTACCCCCCAGACACATGACGGTACACGTAAGTATGAGTAGGTAGGGATTTTTCATGTATTATACCATCTTCATTTCATGTTTGTTTCCTCATATGCATTCTGATTGCTTTATTTCATATGTATGCATCTTATATTTTGTGGGGTGGCAATACCACCCCACCTTTGTTGCTAATGTTTCTTTTCAAGTGTGAGCAAGTCTGCAGGTTTATGCCAGAGATGATGAGGTTCTCATGCGCTCTACAGTGAGCACATGTCCCTGAGTTGGAGCCAGATGTTATCCCCGATTTCTAGGGATAACTAGGAGATCATGCCTTGAGGCCCATAGGTACTAGACATGGAGTACTGAGAGCAAGATTGACCTGAGAAGGGCCCTGGAGGGCCCATCCTTCTTCTTCTTCGCCAAACTTGTCCTGTCAGCAGCAACAACATCCATCACCATCGGCTTGGACTTGCATCAGAGAAGACTCTTGCTCCATGAGGTAAATGGTCCAGGTATCATGGTATGTGTCATGTTTGATGATTATAACTTTCTTATATATGAATCAGGTTCCTTACATTTATGACGATTGCTTGGATCTTACACTAACCCACTTGACCATTGTTGGGGGGATTAACGGGGTGCCCTAGCAAGATTGTGTCCATGGATTTTGGTTAGCCACCAGGAGGCATTTGAAGAGCCATTGTCTGCTCCCACCATATTATCATTTTACATCTTATCTCCCATACATCCATCCCACTCCCCTAGTCCGGGCATTAGGATGACCTATTTGAGGGGTTACACTTTGTCCTGTGGGAATAAGGGGCTAAAGGCCCAGGAGGTAAAAGCAGCCGGTAAAAGATAAAATCCATAAGAAATTAAACCTAGAGATGCCTCGCCCAGGGATCCCCGAGAAGGCAATAAAAGGCCTCTCGATAAGAAACAAGAGGGACCCAAAGAAAAATAATAAAACAAGACCTAACCAAGAGGACAGGAGGTCTCATCACGAACCGACCCATTATGTTCATAGGTATCTAGCAGTATGACATTTCCATTATCTGGTTACCACGCCAGGGCAATGACCCTTGGTTGCATGGCCAAGGGAAAAGGGGTCTCATCACAAGCAAACCTTATCATTTCGGCGAAAATACTAGTGGGTAACACTATCAACTCTGGTCACCATGCCAAGGTAGTGTCCTTTGGTCATATATTGAAGTAAAAAAGAAACAAAAAGTAATAAATAAGAAAAGAATAAAGGCAATGAAGGGACTTGGAAAAAACTGCATCCATGACGGGTACAACTCACCTCCTACAAAGGCACCCACGGACAATACCTACCCCTGGTCTTCACTATGACTGGACATCCTTAGACCATATCACTTCATGTACATGGCTTGAATAATCTTCTGTGGAAACTTTCTTCTTCTTATGGATATTAGCCCAATAGGATGTTCTGTCTATTTCTTCAACTTTGTATAGTAGATCAATGTAATGTCTTTGAGCTATTAGAGGATATAATAGGGGTCGTGTTCATGTATTTAATGAATTTAATGACGAAATATGATTGACATTGCTATGATCCCCAGGACTGATGAGCCCATGGAGGGCGAAGTTTTTGATATGCAGGACCATGCCCGACGGACAGGTACCAGTGGTCCAGTACACATGGGGAGATGATTAGCTCAGACCTCCATGGGGCTGAAGAGCCCATCAGATGGTTGCTGGGGTGGCAGAAACAGGACAGTGTTATGATGAGCCTTTGCACATGAAGAAAGAAGGACGTTCCACCCAGGACACTTTGGCAGAGCCCGTCCTAGGGTGAATCACCCACTTCAGATGGAACGTTTACCTCTTTATGGACAGGATGTCACCCAGGAGATCTGGACGTCACCTTGAGCATGTGGCAGTGTGATGAGGTGATTGGAACGTGTGACAGCTTGGAGGAGCCCTAGAAGGGCCAACGTGTGACTTCTGGATGTTGGATATGCCCAAAAAGGGCCAACGTCTCCCTTAGAAGGGCTTGACGTCCCACCTTTTGCTCATTTTATGACATTTATCTAGCAATTAATGTAAAAACAATGTAAATTTTGTAGTCAGCCTTGTCGGTTGTTTTAATGACCTATTTTGTAATTAAAAGGTCATGGATTGATATATATTGAGGATGTTTTTCCCTCATTTTAACATAACATAACTCACTCTCTTGTGAGAAACTATCTTTTAGCCTTTGTTTGGTATTTTTGGTCTTTCAAGTGAGGCACAACTCTTCTTGGAGGATTTCTCTTGGCATATATGGTGTTTCTCTCAAGGAAGGTTTACAACTAGGGTTTGATTATGCATTCTTCATGATATGTAAGTGAATTTTTCATGCAAAACTTCTTGAGTGAATGGTTGTAGGCTTAATTTATTTCATTTTCTATTCTATTGTTGAATCTTGAAACCCTAGGTAGCAAGCAAACAAGTAGGTCATTGCTATATGTCCCCTTGTTTGAGAAATAGTTTTAGCCATTGAAAAAGGAAGATATAGCCTAGCCATTGCTACACTTTTCTCCCTCTTTTTGAGCTACCATTGAAGTTATAGGTTGAAAAGAGGAGACGTCCTAGTCCTAGTTAGACTACACCTAGGGTTTCACTTCCTCGGGTTTGAAGGCCTTGCCTTTGCAACACCTTCTCCCTTAAATTTATGCTTTAAAGCTAGCTATTTTTCCAAGTGTAATTAGAGAAGGAGGAAGGAGCACGAGGCCTTTCTTAAGCAACACCAGAGTGAGCCTCCTTCCCCTAGGGTTTTGATTCTAAGGCCCTGCCATTGCAACACCTTGGAACCCTACCTTCTAGTGTCTAAGTTTGAGTCCTCTCGAGACTTTTTTCCCTTACTTTGACTCCATTTACCCTAAAGCACTAGTATTTTCTCCAACATTGAGCTTGTGGTGTACAAAATCATCTTTCAAACTTTAAATATTTGAATCCCTAACTACCCCTAACGCTACTAACCTAGGCTGACGTCATACCTGACGCAACAACCCTTTGACTATTAAATAGGCAATTAAATTGATGACGTCCAACATTTATTGAACTATTATTGATTGAAAATATTGTTGGCTTGGTCAGTTTTGTATATATTGATGAATTGGTGATCTTACATAGGCTATTTAGCAGAACGTTGACATCATCTTGTCTATTACATTCCTTATTAATTGAAATCAGATAGTTGAGAAGTACTAACTGTTGGTTGTGGAGCCTAATTATCTTCCTGATTCAGAGGTCCTTGCTTTCAGCCGTGTTTATACCCCATGAAGTATTTACACCCTAGAAGTATGTACACTCTTCCACATGGGGGA
>JZKD02S1330935.1:0-11747 GCA_000966675.3 Picea glauca | reverse complement strand
CTCGAAAGTTTTGATCGACACCCCACCAATTGATGCCCCTCTCTCCTCGAGTTACACAATTTAATCCAACTTCCTCGAGCAACCACACTGCTCATCGCTACACCCAACGCACCTAGTACTACCACCATGTCTCCAACTATAAGTAACAGAGGATTGTGAACAAAATTATCTTGTGCCATCTATCCAGAGTATGTCCATTACACCCACCATTTCCCTGGGCTGCCTCAATTTTGACAGACACTAATGGAAGTACGCCAAATATTTCAACAAGAGTCCCCCCCATCCGCTCCATCAAGTACTCCTGTCATAAACATCCACTATGTCACAACCTCAGTTAACGAATGGATGAGATTCCCTTTCTCTCTTTGTGAATCATTGGATCATTTCACATACTAGCATTCTATGATCCTTGAACATAGGCATCGCCAAATGGCCCTTATTATAAATCCTACACCCCCCCCATTTCTAGAGGTACCGGTGATTTCCCCTACTCCATCCCCCAATGTCATTCATATTATCTCTCCTGATCCTGATGCACTCCCCACTCCTCCATGGTTCATGGATAGCCTATATGAGGATTTTCCCCCAAATCCCCCAATTCTCCAGTACATTTCCCCACAAAAATATTATGCTCGACTACATTTTTTAACCCACAATATCTCGATATTTGGTTTATGTTGAGCGCACCATTGCAACATCCTTGCGCCTCCCCTACATATTCACCACTGGAAGATAATCATACGGTGAAAATCACCAATGTTACTCCCCGAGATCCCCTATATTCTTGCCAATTCCACTACGACAAATACATCCTCAAGGAATTAAATACCCCCGATTGCCCATGGAATGCACTCCATCATAGAGCACTCTTTCTCTCACAGGAATCCTTTGATCCCCTAGACAAGACTCCGTATATGCAATCGAAACTAAAGATTTTATCCCATCAGGGCATATATATTGGTTCAATAACCCTATCCCTTTCCCCAATGCTTTTTAAGAAGGCAACATGGCCAACATTTCCCCTACTGCCAAAATCGATATTTCCATCAAACCTAGCATTGTAGAGGAAATAACCATTGGCGCTACATGCTCTCTTGAAGAACTTATAGCTTACAAAGATCTCTTCCAGGAAGACCAGGAAAATTTTTCCTAGTCATACATAGAGATGCCTGGCCTTGATCGTTCTATTGTTGAACATCATATACACACATGACCTGATGTCACAACTATACGACAAAAGAAATTCCCACTACACCCATCCAAAGAAGAGGCCATCAAAGCTGAAATCGAAAAATTACATGCTGACATGTTCATATACCCCATCGCATATACGTCGTGGGTCTCCAACCTCATCCCTGTCAATAAAAAATAGGGAACTATTCATGTTTGCACTGACTTTCATGATTTCAATCATGCCTTTCCCAAAGACAACTTCCCAATTCCCTTCATCGACCAAATTATTGATGATTGTAATGACCACGAAGCCTTGTCCTTTATGGATAGTTTCTCTAGCTATAATCAAATTCAAATTCATCCCGTAGACTAGTACAAAACCACATTCACTACCCCATGGGGTACTTTTTCATATCGTGTCATGCCTTTCGGCCTCAAGAATGTTGGTGCGACATTCCAACGGGCCATGACATATATTTTTCATGATCTGTCTCACATCATCCTCTCCTACTTAGATGATCTCACCACTCGATCTAAGAAACACACTCAACATCTAGATGACTTACACATCATCTTTCACAAGTGTCATCAGTATAATATCTGCTTGAACCCCCTCAAGTGAATATTTTTCATCACCACTGGATGCCTCCTTGGGTTCATTGTTTCCCAACGTGGTATCACCGTCGATCCCCTCAAGGTCCAAGCCATCATCGAAATTCCACCACCTCGGAATTTATGCCAACTCCAAAGCCTACAAGGCAAAGCTAACTTTCTATGTCTCTTTGTCCCTGATTACACCACTCACGCACATAGTTTCCTTTTCTTATTGCGTCATGATATCCCATTCCAATGGGATGAACATGCCCAAACCATGTTTGATGATTTAAAAGTGGCGCTATCCAATGCTCCTTTGATTAGTCCACTTGACTATGATCATGACTATATCCTCTACTTATTGGCCTCAACTGTCTCAGTGGAAGGAGTTCTTGTCCAACTAGGGGATGATGGCCATGAGAATGTAATTTACTATATTAGTAAAAACCTTTTAGGACCACCCCTGAAGTACAATCAAAAAGAGAAACTTGCCCTTGCAGTTGTCCTCGTAGTCCAGAAACTGCGCCATTACATCCTTCTTCGCACTACCAAAGTCATGGAAAATTCCAACCCCATCCAATACTTGCTCAGTCGCCGACAAATTAATGTAAAATTTTCCCGATGGATTGTCATCCTTCAGGAGTACGACCTTGAATTTTCAACACCCAAGAGAAAGAAATCCATCATCCTCACCGAACTCATTATGACATTTCCCTCAAATACTACTAGTTCACCCATCAATATAGAATTTCCAGATGAACACCTCTTTTGCATCCCCTCGGATGATCCCCGGTACGGATATCTCCCTCTCCTGAAGGCCACCCTCTCAAAGAACCCATCAATGGGTTATACTTAAAGAAATTTTATGACTGAGCGTAGACATTCTACACTAGGATTTTTTTTTTTTGTACACGTTTTGTAGCATTTTTAATATTCTTTTTCCTCCATGACTTATGTCTGATGTACCATTTGTGTTATTGACATATGCTTCCTCCATCACCCTACCACATCGGTTATGTTGACGAAGCTAGCCGATGGACATAGAATCTCTCTTCGACTGCTTGGGCCCTCTATACCCCCTCACATGAACTGCTCCACTCCAACAACATATGTTTGGGCTCAGCAACCAACAACCAATAAAAATACACAGCCAACATTGGCCTCCTTGCTATACTTCGGTACTTCAGTGATATTTGAAGGACATGATAAAGATAAAAATTCCCGTAGTCCCAGAGTGTCGAAGCTCCAGAATCTTGTCAATCGTCAAATTAGAGTCGTGTGACAATAGTCAACTACAACATTGACCAAATTCAGATATAAAGGAAGTTGAGTTACTCAAAGGATCTTCGAGTCCCAGAATTTCAAAATGAACAAGGACTGTCCATCTCAACTGAAGATTAAGTCGGAGATGTAGATCATCTAAAAGCCAAAATTAGTCAAAGTTTAATGAGAAATGTGGTAGTATAGATCTGAGCATTTTTCATAAGGTTAGATCAATGATGAAGGTTTAGAAGTGCAGATTAAGTTGCGTAGATGTTAGCGAGGAGAATTCAACACGTTTTTTGATCGGGACCATTGGATGAGACCAAGAAAAATATCAATGGAGGAGAAAAACTTCGCCACTCTAGGGATAGTTTGAATTAAGCAAGAGGCATAAATATTTAAGATTCCCAAATCTCCAAAGTCCCGTAGTAAATTAAATCCATCCATCTGAATGACTAATTAATTTGGAACCATTGGTCGTCAAGACTTGACAATGATCTTGAGCCAACAAAGTTGAATGATTGAAATCTAACCGTCGGTCAAATTAGGAGGAAGAGATCAATGAATAATATCTTATCACATCACAAGTTGGGCAAAGATTAGACCATACCGTCAATTTGAGAATTTATGGAGTAATGCTAGCCATTAGATTAGCCAGCATGATATGTAACCACTCTGGAAGGTAACACTCCATAAGATATCTCTTCTTCAATAACAAGAAGTTGTTAAAGGATAAAATCTCCGAAGGGATGAAGCCTAGAGGACAAGGTTATGTTGTTGGTCGTGTGAGTGCTCAAGGTATCAAAGACGTGACAATATCACTTAGGGAAGTGATTAGTTGGTAATATCATGGTTTTGAACTTGCAGGAACACGAATTTTGGATTGATGGGAGCGCCTATTGATTAAGACTCAAATTCACAACAATTCGAGATCTATAAACTAATGAATTGATACACAATAATGATTAAAGAAGAGTTAAATCGTGAGCATTAAGAATAAAGAATAAAAATGAAAAATGATTATTGTTTAAAGTTTAATATTATCATTTAAATCAAAGGGTAAAATGTTTCAATGTCAAAATACATCTTGATTCAAACCAAAAGACACAATGGATTAACCCTATTCCTTTTGAAAAAGTATATAAAGCAAGAAAACAAAGTGGAAAGGGTGTCTTGGTGGATATATATATATATATATATATATATATATATATATAATGGATTGAATGAAATTTCACTCTATTAGGTTGGTGCATGTTTACAAGCTGAATCTTGTTATGAGGGTTGGATTCCACACATCTCAGTTGGATCTGAGATCAACAAGTTGGGTCTTGTTATGAGGGTTGGATTCCTCATTTCTCAATTGGATCTGAGAACTACAAGATGGGTATTGTATCAGAGAGTTGGATCTCTCATATTTAGTTGAAGATATTAAATGATTGGTTTTATTTGTATTCATTCAAGTTAAATAAATAAAAAGTATATATTTTATCTACTTCATACAGTTTGTGTTATACATGTTTATGCATAATTAATTGAGCTGGATATATCTTATTCATTTAATTCAATTAATCTATAAAATTTTGAAAAGAAGTCAAAATTTACAGACACTGATTCACCCCCCTCTCAGTGTCAGTGTGTGTGTCAACATTGTGATCTGTCATGCTGGTAAATTATTATGGTTATTTTCATTCTGGTTTATGAATTATGTTAAGATAAGTTTAAAGAAGTACTTATAGTATTAAATCAAGCTCATAATTTAACATAACCTATTTGTTTTTTCCTAAAGGAAAGGTTTATATTTTCTTCGGAATGTGAATATTCGATTTTATCTCAAAGATCTATCTAATGGACATATGACCTTCTTAAAAAATTATTGAGTGTAAAATGAGAAAGTTGTTGAAGATTTTTCCTAACATATTATTTTAATCAAGAGAAAATAAGCCAAGACTCAAGTTGTGGTTAAAAATATAATTCTTTGATATGATTATATTCATCCTTGATTTCAATTTTGTTTCATGGATAATAGGAAAATTATTAAAATTAACCAAAAGAAAGATTTATCATGGCCTAAATGGGATGGAAAGAATAGTTGTGTATAAGGGGTGAAAGGTGCAGGGGGGATCGTCATTGATCCTAATGGAAAACAATAAATAAACTATGAATGGGGGCTGGGAATAGAATCAAATAACCAGGATGAGGCCTTGGAATTATTTCAAGGGCTAAAATTGTTGAACTCAAGTAACATCAAGAACATAACTTTCATTGGATACTCTTTCATATTTATAAGACTTAGGAACAATATGACTACACTGTCTGATGGGAAACTTTCCAGGCTCAGTGAAAAAGAAGGCACATTGCTTTGAAAATATAAACTATTTTCATGTCTTAGAGGAGAATTACCATAAGGAAGATGGCCATGCCAATAATGCTTCACAATTGAATAGTGGAGTTCTGAAAACAAATGGGGGATTATCTATCTACCCCATTTCATAGCTTTATATAATGAAAATCACACTTAATTGCGCGCCCTCCTTGTTTCACTGTAAATGGCACGTTAGAGTTTATAGATGGGATTGAATTCCAATGGGCATCATCACCATTGTCCCTTCACTTCTCCCTTAATCAAGTGCCGACATTTTGAACAAAACTCGACATGAAGGTGGTATGCAGGTGCAATCATAGAGATTGTCATTGGTTGTAAAATATTTTTTCTTGGAGAGATCTTTGGGAATCCCATATCATCTTCAACTGTTCCATGACAAACCACATAATGTGGAATACCATTTTCATTATGTTTGGAAAGTTATGGAAAGTAGAGAAATTTATCTATAGTTGAGCTACAATATTGTTCAACTTAGGAGCAAAGTGCAGACATTTTCACAAAGCATCTGTAAGAAATTAGGGTGCATCTACTATCTATAAGACATTTTTTCACCACTTCCTATGTAAATGTATGCACCCTAATTTTATATAGGGTATGAGAGTAGTAATACCCAATGCATATAGGAGAAGAGTAGTTATAGCCAACGCCTATAGGAAATTCCATGGCACTAAGGGAAGAGTTGAAGACCAGCATAATTTTAGGAACCAAGTGCAAAGACAAACATGTGTCTAATACACAACATTAAAAAAAGTAATTTTATTTCTATGATTCAAAAAGGGGATTTATCAAAATATAAAGGTTGTCTTTTGGAAATTTGAGAACCTAAGGTCTAAAATTTAAAAATTAAATAGAAAATAGAAACAAATAGAGAAAAACATCATGAAGAATTTCAAAGTCAACACTCTAGATAGTCTGTAGCTCTGCTAATAGTTGACCCAACAATGCTTGATCACATGTGGCCAATAAATACTCACAAGGATAGAGATAATTTAGCCTAAGACTAAACAGACACAAACCCATGTGCACAAATATTTAGACAACATAATTATAGTAGACATGATGAATGGAATGGACTGACTTCGGTCACATACTCACAAAAAGAATTGTTATGGGAAAGGGTCACACAACATGAGACAACCATGAAGGAGAAAACATCAAACAAGGTTTTTCAATATATAGAAATATACCAATAACTACGACTGTAGGTTGAGAAGCCTACACCAAGTCAAAACTGAAGCAAACCAAGATGCCCATTATAGACTTATTGCAGAGCTGCTAGCCTGAATAAAACAATGCAAACATAGAGTTGTGTAAGCCCAGGATCATGTTGTTGTGAATGTTGAGCAGTGGTAACATATTAAGTGCTATGGTAGACACAAACCAGATTGTTAGACAACTGTATACTTAACATACATTAAGATGTCAGAGAAAAATGCAGATCTGCGACACTAAATTCTTACAAAATGACAGCATGTTAGGTAAACGAATATGTATGATGCCAATATATACACAACATATATGCAAATATATGAAAAAAGTGCCCAGGAGAGGTCATCATCAATGCATTGCAGATCCATGGGAAAAAGTATACTAAAACGTATACCAGTGAACAATTGTGGGTAGTCTACACAAAAAAATTCCCAAATACGTGCACAGATAGCAAGTATAACATATGCAACCTAGAATGCGGTTCGAGTGCTAGGGTTCGAGTGATAAGGTTCGATGCTGGTGTGAGCAGTGTGGTACCATGGCGGTGCTAGGGGGTGGAGCAGCACCCCCCTTCCCTCAAATTCGGTCGAAGATGCCTTTCGCAGGTTGGTCAATAGCAGAGGAAAGAACACCTCCCCTCCGGTGATTCCGAAATTCATTAAGAATATGGAGGAAATCTCGGAAATCGTTTTACCTGAAGAGAATCCAATGAAGATCGCTTTGGCCCTGGCCCAAAAAGGGCTCGTGGGGCAGTTCATGGGCCTCTGGCCGTCTTCCAAAACCACGGACGACTGGATCCAACGGAATTGGAGACCAAATCTGGAACACAGCGTTACCTGCTACCCGGTTGGAAGAGGGTTCTTTGTGTTCGAGTTCATCTCAGAAGAAGATCGGGATTTAATTTTCAGGAATGGCCCCTATTTTATGGGGACGCAAGGCCTCTATTTGAACAAATGGACACCTGACTTTGACCCATTGGTGGATACGCCTAAGGAAGTTCCAGTGTGGGTCAGACTACCAAACCTTCCGATGCACTACTAGGATTTTGAATCATTGCAAAGGATAGGGAACGGAGTGGGTAGGTTCATCGACAGAGATGACAACAAAGGACAGTACACCTGCGCCAGAATTTGCGTGGAAGTCGATCTGGAGGCAGGGTTTCTTGAAGCAGTAAAGCTAATGGCCGGATCTTGGACTCACTATCAAAAACTTGATTATGAGCACCTACCATTAAAGTGTAGGAACTGTCGGGATCACAGACACTTCCAAAGGAATTGTCCCAAGCTGCAAACCAATGGGAAAAATGATGCAGAAGGCTGATAGAAAGTGAAGAGAGGGAAAAACTCATGCACTGCTAAAAGCAAGGACGAGGAAAAAGGAACCAGAAAAGGACAGTAACCCCTCACAAAATTCTCAAGTAGCCCCACAAGAGAAGCAAACCCCTACAATAGAACCAGAAGGAGAGGGAATCCAAACACATTTGGCCCCAGATGCACCAATCTCACCCTCCAAGAGGCTCAATCTGAATAAAGAGAATATCAGCGTGAATATGAATACATATGTGGAAAACCCGGAAGAGGAAGATACAGAAGTAAGAAGCCCAAAAGGATCACCTGATCAGCTAAAGAGAGGAAGGAAGACTGAGAAGAAACGAAGGGAAGAGGAATCCTATAAGGAAGTATCTCAGGGCACACAATACACAATCCTAGAGATGGTGAATACCAGGTCGGGGGTGAAACTGGGGATAACACCGAAAGGTGGGCTCCCTCTCCATCCAGGCAAATAATTCAATACGTTTCCTGGAACTGTAGAGGGCTTGGAAGAAAACTGAAAGAAGAAGCCTTGAGGGATTTAGTAAGGCTTGTGAGACCAGAAGTCCTCCTAATCCAGGAGATGAAATTGGAGGAGGAAGAACTCCAAAGAGTAAGAAACAAATTCTGGAAGAAAGGCCTTGGAAGGGAAGTAAGCGCTAGAGGAGCCTCGGGGGGATTGGCAACACTCTGGGATTCCACCAAACTGGAGTTAGTCGAAGAGGCAGGAACCACCCATTGGTTATTTACCAAGCTGTACCACAAAGGCTCTGGACATATGGTAAGTCTCTTTAACCTGTATGTCCATGTTTCAGTCAATGAGAAGAAAGAATGCTGGGATTCTTTAAAATTGTTTCTTAATAGGCAAAACACCGAGAATCTAGTCATGGTAGGGGATTTGAATGTCACCCTTTCACTGGCCAAGAAGAAAGGGGGTTCTATTGTAAGGGACCCTGCTAAAGAATGGGTAGAAGACCTGATGTCAGAATGGGAATTGGAAGATATTCCTCCAACCAACGGTAAATTCACTTGGACCAATAAAAGATTAGGACCAGGCCACATAGCAGCCAGGCTTGACCGTTTCCTTATCCAGTCCTCTTTCCTTACCATTGGACTGATGGCCTCCTCCAAAATTCTACCTCATTACACCTCTGACCACAAACCCATTTCCCTTTCCGTTTTTCCTAGCACTGAACTAGGCCCCATTCCGTTCAGATTCAGCCCTCTATGGACAGGTCAAGACGACTTCCTCAACTTGGTTCATTTCTGCTAGAATGTTCCTATCACTGGCTCCCCCTTTTTCATGTGGGAAGAGAAGCTTAGAAGACTCAAATTTAATCTAAAAATGTGGGCCAGGAAGCTAGGCTCCCCCTTGGACAAAAGGAAAAGAGTGCAAGAAAACTTGGAAAGACATCAATTGGTTATGGAAGAAGCCCAGGTCATCCAGGAACTCCTTAATCGGGAATCCAAAATCCAAATTCAGTATCATAAAAGTTGTAGGGAAGAAGAAATCTACTAGAGAATTAAATCAAGGGCTTTATGGCTCCAAGATGGGGACAAGAATACAACCTTCTTCCACAAGAAAACTCAAGCAAGGATAAACTACAACTCCATCAGTGAGATTCAATGGGAGGACCAAGTTTTCAAAGACTCCCAAAGTATAAAGGAGGCGGCTCATTCCTATTTCAAAAAACTTTATTCAGCTCCCGATATGGAGGACGTGGATTCATACTCCTATCCGTTAATAGAAGTTCCAGCTTTAGTTATTGAAGAAGAGAATTGGATGCTTAATAGGCCGGTCTGTGTTAATGAAATCAGGAAAGCGGTCTTTAGTATGAATCCAGATAAGGCGCCTGGGCCAGACGGCTTCACAACTCGCTTCTATATTCTCTGTTGGGATATCATCAAAAAGGACTTATGCAGAATGGTCATGAAATCCCAGAACTGTAATAAGTTGGGTGGCAGCACAAACTCATCCTTCTTAGCCCTCATACCAAAAGAAAAAGGGGATAAAAGCTTCAATAGATTTAGACCGATTTCCCTTTGTAACACGGGGTACAAAATCATCACCAAAATAATGGCTAACAGGCTCAAAAGAATTCTGCCAAATTTGATCCCCGAAAATCAAGGTGGGTTTGTAAAAGGGAGACAAATTCTAGACAACATTCTTTTAGTTCAAGAATCCATCCATACCAGCTACAAAAAAAAAGAAAAAGGAATGGTAGTCAAGCTGGATCTAGCCAATGCCTTCGACAGGGTCAAACATGACTTTTTGTTTGCAGTCATGAGAAATTTTGGATTTAATCAAAAGTTCATCGTGTGGGTTAAGGTCTGTATCACAAATCCTTGGATCGCCCCTCTGATAAATGGTTGACCGACCAAGTTTTTTCAGGCTTCAAGGGGGCTGAGGCAAGGATGCCCGCTCTCCCTGGTGCTCTATGTCTTACAAGCCTCGGTGCTAAGTTTCCAACTGCAGAGCTGCCTTCAAAATAGATCACTACCAGGCATTATAGTAGTCCCCTCCATCAAGGAGGTCAGCCACGCTCAGTTTGCAGATGACACCCTCTTATTGGGTGATGCCAATATTAAAACAACAAGGAACTTCAAGACAGAACTCGATCTCTACAAAGCCTGCTCAGGAAGAGAAATTAATTACCACAAGAGTAAGATTTTCGGCTGGAACTGTAACCCTCGTGAACTACTGCAAATAGGGCGTATCCTTGAAATGGAAGGCATAACAGCTTGGGACAATTTTATCTATCTGGGGATCCCTATCTTCAAAGCCCAAACTAAGGTTGTGCACTGGTTACCCTTGGTTGATAAACTCACAAACAAGATTCAAGCGTGGGGAGCAAATTGGCTTAACAAAGCAGGTAAGTTGGTGCTGATGAACTCGGTCATTACCAACCTTCCTATCTATCAGTGTTCGGTGCTTCTCGCCCCCAAAACTATAACAAACAAAATTGATGATTTGCTCCAGAGATTTCTATGGGAAGGAGGCAACAACTGTGAGAGGAAACTCCACCTAGTCAATTGGGACAAGGTCAAGAAGCCAAAATTGGAAGGGGGTCTTAGTATAAGAGACGTGGCTGTTCATAACCTCGCTATGGGAGGCAATCTTCTTTGGAAAATGATCACCGAGAAAATATCCTGGAGCAAACAAATTCTCAGGAAAAAATATTTCATAGGCGATAGGGAACGATGTCTAGAGAGACCCCCAAAAGTGCAGAAGGGCTCCCCAATCTTCAACTTGTGCCATAAGGCCCTGCCTTTTTTTCAGCCAAATATCACCTGGATTCCGGGGAATGGATCAAAAATTCAGATCCGGGAGGACTCCATTCTTGGAGATCAACCCCTCATTGGGTTAAGAGGAACAAATAACATCGGCAACTGGCTCTTGGACAACAATTGCAGAACGCTTTGGGACATCTCTTTCTGGGAGAATGATGACAAACAATCCTGGAAAGGCTGGAACCTAGGGAACTATCCAGATGAGATCCAAGAAGAAACAACGATTCTTTTAGATTTTTTTCAAGGGAAGGCACCAATTAGTGCCATATCCAAAGATAAATGAGGCTGGGGCTCAGATTCAGGGTTATACACAGCAACAATGGGTTATAAGGCAGCTCTTGACATTCCTTGGGTCCCTCCCAACCCAGGTCCGTGGAAAGCACTTTGGAACTTTCCCTCAATTCCCAAAGTTGACCTCTTTTCTTGGACCTTGATCCACAATAGCATTTTAACTTTTGATAATCTTAAGAGGAGAGGATGGGAAGGGCCCTCTCGCTGCCCTCTGTGTTTCTAGGAAGAAG
>JZKD02S1330924.1:0-11747 GCA_000966675.3 Picea glauca | reverse complement strand
AGTTTCCATGGATTCACCAACATGTATGCACCCTAATACACTGCCATCCCACATACGTATGAACCCTAATACATTGTCATCCCGCATACTCCTCAGTATGTACTCACCCTAATACATTGGCAGCTCGTGTATGCCTCATAAAATATGGTTTTTTAGTATTCATTGTAATTCCGAGAATTTCATCATCAACCCTTCGTACTACCTCAGACTTTCACAACTTTGGATGTATCAATGAGTACTTGCAATAATCCTCACACAACAAAAGATATTCAATGTGTTCAAGTGTAATTAAATGAGAGATATTTGCCTCTTATTTATACTTTCATGTAGTATTCCACTTTCCTTATTTAATGGAGTTCTCCATTAACTTTATTATTTAAATAATTTCTTTTGTAAACACTTTGAATTTTGGGGGCTTCTATATGACTCATGAGGGTTCTCCAAATTTACATGGCCATAACTCTCTAACTGTGAGGAGTTATGTGACATTCCACATACCACTGAAAATGGCATGACAAGTACTATCCATCTAGGATAGTTTCACTGAAAAATTCAATGACCTTCATCTCGTTTTTCCACAATTTAGCATGGGTTCTCTAATCATACTTCTAGGATAACTCAATCCACAAAGCATCTTCCTGTGAGGGCTTTCACCATAAGGGGACCACTTTGGAGTTCATCCATTTTTACTTCTTATCAACCATGAAAATACAATAATGAGTCATCTTTACATCAAACAAACTTGGGTCCATTACCCAGAACTTTATGCTACCAGAATTTTCTACCAGACTTTCTTCAAGGGTTGACATCAATGACGACCAACTTTAATAAAAAACAGATCCCTCACAACCGTCATATCTGGAAAAGGTGCACAGTAGTTAACCATCAAGTTCTTCTAACTTTGTTACTTTGATGAGTTTTTAAGGTTTTGTTGAGAAAGGAGATGAAGAACAAAGCTCTGAAGTCTCAGAATGAATCTCAACTGTATATTATCTGGGAGGAGGAGAACCATTGGATTTCCCAAGTGGTTCGACAGTTCGTTTTCTGGGGAAATTCATTGGAGATTGCACAGTGAAGAAATCGATGAAGTCTCAAAGCTATGGCAAGCAGTTTTCGGTAGTTTCAAAAAAGTGTCAATGATAAGAAATACCAGAAGTCCCAGTTTGTTGAAGTGATGTGACATGATGATGTCACCAGGGGTGACGTGGACCTGTTCGACAGTTCGATAATTCAAAAGTTTTGAGAAAGTGTCAATGATAAGAAATCCCTGAAGTCTCGAAGCACCAAAGTGACATGGCATGATGATGACACCTAGGGTGACATGGAACTACTCTAAGTCTGCCACATGTCACTTGTTTTTGTACTTTTGATAGGCCCTTAGTACTGATTGGGACTTGACACATGTCACTCAATGGTGGGTCCTTGTGTCACCACCTTGATTGATGACAATTGTACTATGTGAACCCCAGGAGATTAAGAATTTCGAGAGTTCGATTTTCAGGAAAAAACTATTGGAAGAACTTCCAGACCTCCAACTTCTCGGATCCCGAAGTTACGAAGTCATGAAGCACCGAAGTGACGTGTCTTGGTGATTTCACCTGGGGTGACATGGGAACACATGGTGCATGCCATGTGTCAGTGTGTTTTGTGCTTTCTAAAGACTGATTTTCCATTTAGAACTTGACACGTGTCACCCCTCAGATTGGGCCACATGTCCTCTTCTAGTATTCTTCCATGTGGCGCTAGATCCTACAGTCCAGAGACTTATCACTTTGGAGGAAATTGGTTAAGATTTGTTAAGTATGAAGATTCCTGAAGTTTTGAAGAGAGGAGTAAATCCTCACCATTGATTGAGAGAGGATAAATGACAGTAGATCCCGTAGTCCAGAGGATTCAAGGCATAAATAGTTGGGTTCGAGGACTTTTGGAGTCCATATTGACCGTTGATCATAGAGGACGTGATGAATCAAATACAAAGGTCTAAATAAGTGGTACTCCAGAGGATTTGAGTTGCAGGTTGCTTGAGTCGAGAAATCCCAGAGGGCTGGAGTTAATCTCAATCATTGATTGGGAGATGACATGTAGAGGCAAGAGAGAGAATATCCGGTGAGTCAACACTCTGAGAAATTTGTAGAGAAGTTCTCAAACCCACCGAAGCCGGAGTCCTGGAGATCCTATCCACGGTAGATCTAAACAAGGAACAAGGACCATCGATTTTTATGTCCTCCGAGTGTTTGAAGAATTGGCGTTCCGAGGAAATGTATTGTAATGAACATAGATCCTCTGAAGCCCCAAATCACAAGATAAGAACCTATTTGTTAGTTTTGGTTCATATCCTAAGGTCACATGAATTTGGGGGTCGAATAAAAGGGGCTAGTGCCTAAAATTTTGTTTTAAGAACAAGAAAGCGCTTAGAGAAAGAGCACGTTAGGTTCTTGATTGTACATACCTACACCTAAAGAAGTAAGGAGGGCCTGTAAACCTGAAGAAGGGATCCAACATGGATCCAAGAACCAATTCAAATCTGAGTTGGAAGAATCCATGTACAAGATTGCATCACTGAAAATAAAATTGTTCAAGTATCCATAACTTCCTGCTCAAAACTAAGAATTGAGCATGGAAACAAGTATTAGAAAGGTCTTGAACAATATAAGATAATTGTTCACCCAAAAATTGGATCTAAACAGTCAATTTCTTAGGAAAATAATAGAAATTAAGTATGATATAAATTAATGAATCAGAATGGTTCGTGTTTTCACGAAAATATTAAGAACAATTAGCCTGACAAAGTTTTGTTGGTTGCACATTTTTGCAGAGTTAACAATTGTCAGATCAGAATCAGTAGAGAGTGAAAAGTGATGGATGATACATAGATAGTATATAGTCAAGAGGATGAAATCATAGGGCTGAATGTTCAGTTGGGTATGGAAGGAACCAACTCCAATGGACATGGAGGAGGAAAGGAGGAAGACATAAATATGGATGAGACCCTTAGAAAATTGTAGACATATGTCCAGAGCCACAAGGATGATAATTAAAGGCTTATGAAAGCCAATGGACAATAAGAAGACTTCAATATGAAGTTAATGAAAATCTTGTAAAAAATTGAAAATAATTTGGATAAGGAAAGTGGCTCCAGCAAATCAGAAAGCCACAGGACCCTTGAGGGAAAAGGAAGATCAAGGAGTGATAACAGACATCACCATCACTCCCAAAGGAATTACAATAGGAGATAAAAAAACAACTCAATTCCATCCCATGTCAGGAAGCATAGGAGGTTTGGGGTGGACGAATTGAAAGGAGAAATGAATAATATCAAACCTCCCACTTTTGATGGTGAGCACAAGAAGGATGATGATGTTGAGACATGGCTACTAGGCATGAGGAAGTACTTCCAATTGCATAACTATTCTTCTCATGTAGAAGGAACAATTGCTATCTATCAGCTGAAAGGAAAGGTATCCATGTGGTGGGATCAACTTATGCAAGTGCAACACATCAGAGAGAAAAATGTGACTTGGAAGGAATTGAAGAAGAATTTTGAGAAGAAATACCTGACCAAGAGGTATTATGAAAAAAAAATGAAAGAATTCTTTGAATTCAAACTGGGTAGCATGACTATTGATGAATATGAAAGGACATTTTTAGAACTGTTGAAGTATGTCTCCTTCATCAAGGATGAGATATCTAAGATCCAAAGATACTTGAGTCGGTTTCCATCTTTCATCAGTGACAAGATCCAATATGATGATACAAATACTTTGGAAGAAACAATAAGGAGATCCAAGTGATTATATGATCAACATAAAGGAAATCCTACTTTACAAAGATCTTGGGAAGACAATAATATGTTTAAGAGGGAATAGAGGCAGAAGGGGAACAAGCCACCATTTTTCAGAAACAGTCCTCAAGGACAACAATCTTTTAGAGAGAACAAAATGGATGAGGTAGGTGGGAAAAAGCCAAGGTAGACACCCATTCAATGTTGGGGTTGTTAATGAGACCATAAGTATAGAGATTGTCCTCACGAAAGTGAAAAAGTGAGAGTTTTCCACAATGTATAACAAGAAGAAACAGTGGAGGACATGCACAAAAGTGTACCTAAGATCTATGAATCCTTGGACAACAAGCAAGCATAGTTTCAATCACACATGATTGAAGTAGAAGGTATTATCAATAACCATTCCTCTACTATTTTAATAGATTCATGAGCTATTCATAGCTACATAGATCCTAAGGTAGTGGAAAGATTGCATTTTCCAAGAAGCAAGCATGAGAAATATTGGTTGGTACAACTGGCCACAGGAGCCAAGAGAAAAGTTGTTGAGCTGGTTAAATCATGTCCAGTGGACATGAATGGGATAAGTACCAAGGCAGATTTGAACATCCTACCATTGGGTTCATATGACTGCCTAATTGGTATGTATTGGTTGGAACAACACCATGTTTTCTTAGAATTTCATAACAAGGCATTTACTTGCCTTGATGAGGAAGGGAACCCAAGAACAGTCCAAGGAATTCCTAGGGCAATTACTGTCCAAGAGATCTCAACAATCCAGCTTAAGAAGTGTTACATAAAGGGTTACCAAATATTTGCAGCTCATATGGAGGAAGCACCTAAGGACAAGGTGCCAAATCTAGAGGATATCGCAGTCCTGAAATATTTTGAGGATGTGTTCAAGGAGATACTAGGACTACCCCCAAAGAGAGATATTGATTTCTTTATAAATTTGATGCCTGGAGCAGCTCCAATATCAAATACTCCCTACAGAATGAGTACACCAGAGCTGAAGGAGTTGCAAATGCATAATGAAGAGCTTCTGAAGAAGGGGTATATATGCCCAAGTGTGTCACCTTGGGGTGCCCCAATATTATTTGTGAAGAATAAATATGGGACATTGAGATTGTGCATTGAATTCAGACAATTGAACAAAGTGGCTATAAAGAACAAGTATCCTTTGCCAAGGATCAATGATCTATTTGATCATTTTAGGGATGCAAGGATATTCTCAAAGATTGATCTTAGGTCATGATATCATCAATTAAAGATCAAAGATGAAGACATCAACAAGACCACCTTCAGGACAAGTTATGGTCATTATGAATTCACAATGGTGCCATTTGGGTTATCAAATGCACCAGTTTTTTTCATGTGCTTAATGAATGGTGTTTTCTGGGAATATTTAGGCAAGTTTGTCATTGTCCTTTTGGATGAAATCCTTGTATATTCCAAGTCAGAAGAAGAATAGGAGCGTCACTTGAGGATGGTGTTACAAGTGTTAAGAGAGCACTAACTGTATGCCAAATTGAGAAAATGCTCATTTGATCCAAACCGAATTCACTATTTGGGTTATATCATATCCGAAGAAGGGATAGCAATGGACCCAAAAAAGATTGAAGCCATTAAAGGGTAGAAAAAACCTAAGAATGTGACAAAAGGCAAATCCTTCATGGGTCTAGCTAGCTACTACAGAAGATTCATTGTAGGGTTTTTGAGAATTGCTCACCCAATCACTTCCTTGCAAAGGAAGGGGGTGAAGTTTCAATGGACATCAGAATTTGAAAAGAGTTTCCAACAATTGAAGTAGTTGTTAACCAGTGCTCCAATTCTGAGGATTGTTGACCCAAATGAATATTTTGTGGTTTGCACAAATGCATGCAAAGATGGACTTGGTGGAGTCCTTAGTTAGAATGGGTTTGTGATATGTTTTGAATCCATAAAATTGAAAGAGCATGAAAGGATCTATGCCACTCATGATTTGGAGTTGGAAGCCATAGTGAATGCTTTGAAGAAGTGGAGGGACTACCTCATGGGAAAGAGGTTTTAGCTGAGGACATACCATAATGGTATGAAATATTTGTTTGATCAACCAACTTTAAATCCTAGGCAGAGAAGATGGTTGGAATTCCTCTGTGAGTATGAATTTGATATTAAGCACATCAAAGGAAAAGAGAACAAGGTGGTTGATGCACACAGAATGAGAGTGCATGAAATTCATGCTACAACCATTAGAACATATCAAAATAATATTAAAGGTAGAGTATTTGAGGCTGAAAAATCATATTTGCAGTACACGGAATTAGTAACAAAATTGCAGCAAGGTAAAATGCAGCAGAAAGTTGAAGATTATGAATTGGGAATTGATGAAATTCTCTTGTTCAGAAACATAATTTATTTACCCAATTCTCATGAATTGAGGAGTATGATTTTAAAAGAGATGCATAATGTACCTTATGCTAGACACCCAGGATATTAGAAAACAGTTTCAACAGTCAAGAGCCAATATTATTGGCCAGGCACGAAAAAGGATATTTCTGAATACATTGATAAATGTTTGGAGTATCAAAAGGTCAAGGCTGAGAATAGACACCCAGCTGGGTTGTTCTAGCCATTTCCCATTCCTGAGTGAAAGTGGGAAGTGGTGACAATGGATTTCATCACCAAATTGCCCAAAACAAGCAAGCAACATGATGCTATCATGGTGGTGGTGGACAAGCTTACAAAAGCTGCCCATTTCATTCCTATGAAGGTTACTCACAAGGAAACCAATGTTATTGATATTTATATGAGGGAAGTAGCACGCTTGCATGGCATACCCAAGACAATTGTGTTTAACAGAGACCCAAAGTTTACCTCAAAGTTCTGGAAGGGATTATTCAAAGGGTTTGGAACAAATCTGAACTTCAACACAACTTATCATCTCGAGTATGATGGGAAAATAGAAAGCGTGAACTAAGTGATAGAGGATATTCTAAGGATGTGCGTCATGGAAAAAACCATCTAAATGGGAATTTTATCTACACTTGGTATAATTGCCTACAATAATGGGTACCAAGCATCACTGAAGATGAGCCCATTTGGGGCACTTTATGGTAGAAAGTGCAACTGACCAATAAGCTGGGACAACCCAGTTGATGGAGCAGTGATTGGGCTAGAGTTTCTCAAAGAAATGGAAGAATTAATGTTGAAGATAAAACATAATTTAAAGGTTTCCCAAGACAAGCACAAAATCTATGCTGACAAGAGAATAACTCACAGGGAATTTAAAGTAGGTTATCATGTTTTCTTGAAGGTGAAGGCCAACATAGGTTCCATGAAGTTGGGAAATTGTTCCAAGTTGGTAGCCATATATTGTTGTCCGTTTAAAATCCTAGAGAGGATTGGACTAGTAGCTTATATGCTTGCATTTCCTGTATCTATGTATATAAATAATGTATTCCATGTATCATTGATTAATAAATATAAACCTGATGATAATCATGTTATTAATTGGAATGTGATTCAGGTGGAGCAAGAAAGTGCTTTTCAAGTGCATCCAGTACACATTCTGGACCAAAAAATCAAATAGCTCCAGAATTGATCCATAGGGATTGTAAAGGTCCAATGGACCTGGTACGGTCCTGAGGACGCAACTTGGGAGCATGAAGATACTATGCGAGCAAAATACCCGCATATTTTTGAATATTTTTTAAAATATTGTTGTAATATGTAAACATGATGCATTGAGGATAGTGCATAAATAAGGGGAGGGGATTGTAATACCCTAAGGCCGAGCCCTTGCATAATTGTAAGGATGTTTAATGTATTTTATAGGCTAGTGAGACAAGTATTTATAAGCTGGGATGATTATGCGTTTATTAGGTCGGAGAGCCTAGATGCTAAGGCCAATGAGCCTATTTTTGTATATGTAATTATGCAGATCATTAATAAAAATACATCGCTACGTGTAGACCAACCACAAAGAAAGATTCATGGGGGACTAAGCTCTACTAGGAAGGGAAAGGGAAGGGGGCTAAGAGGCTAGGAAAAAGGGGCTAAGTTTGAGGGATTAACCCAAGGGAATATTATAATGTGTTTTCCTAAAATACTAAGGCTTGGGAAATAAACCTTGTTATCCTGAGTTCCTTTTGGGAGAGGAACGAACTCCAAGTAGAGAGGAACAAACTCTTGGAGAGCCATGTGTCATCCAGGATGCATGCATATTTATGTGGGAAAATCCATCATTGTGGGGGTTAGCTCACCATTCTAGCCATCCTTTTCCCCATTCACTCATACACTGAGCAGGCACGCACTCAGCTATTTTCCTCCATTGTTGAACCCTTTTCCATCGCCAACCTTTGTATCTTGCGTGCACTGGTATTTTTGCTGAGCCTGTACCCTTCCTTACCCGATTTTGCTACTGTGGTTACTCATTGGACTTAGGAGTTGGATATAAGAAGCAGGTTATCAGGCATATGTTTTTGAAGAGGCAGTTTTTCATGCCCATGGATTGAAGAAGCAGGTTGTCAGGCCTGTGAGAAACTCTCTCCAAGTGAGAGATATTGCTAGGGAAGTGATTTCTCCTCAAGGGAGTCCAACAACAACTACAGAGCTATGGGAATTCTTGATCTGACATGTTGTTGAAGCCATGGAAGGGAAGTAGAGCAAATAATGGACTATGGAATAGTGAAGGTGTATATTCCCAGGGTGGGACAGGCATGTGGGGAATGAGAGTCTGTGAGTGGTGGGCATAAGTAGGCTACTTGGAGGGAATCCTTCCTGTTGCATTGTGCATCTTTTTGTAGTCTCATCCTAGCCCAGGATTTCCTTTACTCTAGTTGGAGTTTAGTCCCAGCTCAGAGGAGACCCACTGTTGATAGCTTGGAGTGGCGTGGTCTAAGTCTAGGAGGTTCATGGAAGGTTTTCACGTAGTTGGTGGTATTCTCATAAAAATATAAGTATCGATTCTATGTTAATTTTACATGTTGTGTTTAAGTACATATATGAAGTTTATCAGAATTGCCTATGTTTATTGCATGTATGTGTTTATTATCACTTCCGCATGAATCTGTATATGAGAAAAATGTCTATATATGTTAAATTTTCATTATATATGTGTGTGTGTGTGTGTGTATCAGAGTTTGAGCAGAGTAGATAAATTTGGTAGCATGCCTGGCCTTGGGAAGGCTGGGTACCTTACATGTCCCACACTTAATTCATGACCAACCCCACGACGCCATGTGAAAATACCCAGATGTGCCACATCATCTTGATGTATGTGGCCTATCCAACTGAGGTTAGACACCACAGACATGAATTTCGACACTTTGAAGTTTAACATAACATCCTATATCCTTGCATCTCTTGGAGTCTCAAAGTTCTGAATTCCCAAAGTAGGACTTCGTTGAAGTGCTTACACCATCTCCCTCTAGTTGATCTAATGTTCGAGAACGTTCCCAACAAATCCTTTATCAACCTTCCACAATGTTCCCGAATTCCTCTGCTCGATCTAATGGTTGGCGGGATTTCACCACTTCGGGACTTCAACGACTTTGTGTCCCTTACAAGTCTTAACCCATTTAGGTATTGAAGGTTTACCTACCAGAAAGGTCATACATAAGGAAAGAATGTCTGTTGTTGGCTGATGGTACCACTTACTCTATCCTTCCACTATGATTGATCTAAAGGTAGAGAAGGGTTTTAAAGATTCATTGGTTCTATGACCCACATTACTTCACGACTTCGATGTGGTGATTCCAACTGTTTAATGAATTTTCACTCCTAGAGTGAGTCAATGCCAAATTTGACTGTAACATGTATCCAACGGTCACGAAATATCTCAAAGATCCCAAGATCTACAACTCACATTACTTCACGACTAAAATTTTGGTTAGGGTTTAACGATAAAGCAGATCCCACGACAATGGATATGAAACTTCCATTTTCCCTTCAACTGTCCCGTCACCATTTCAACAGGTTTCCTTCGGTGAGATTTGAATGTTGTGGGGTTCCAACATCTTGAAGTCTTGGACCTCTGAAGTCCCGAAAACTGAAAGGCTTAGCTCCTTTTTAGTGTAGCGTAGGGTTCTAGGGTCTTGGTCATATGGGAATTTGACAAGCCCTTGAGGGCTACACACTCGGATCTTATCCAATATTTGGTTAAAGTCATGGACTTGAGCCTGCGGTCACTAGGGAGAATGGTTTGAAGGAAGCGCCTTTCACTTCAAAATCCAAATCCTGTAACAGGAAAATGGTAATTATAAGGGATTGACAGGTTCATAGTTATCTCGTAGAGTCTGTTCCAACTCTGTATTTCCAAGTTTGGTCCCTAGATAGTGTTGGAAATACTAAAACAACTGAGAGGGGGGGGTGAATCAGTTGTATGTGAGATTAAACAATTTTAAGTCTATTCAAACATTATTAATCTTTCTTCATGTGGTCATCAACAATATACAGCATATGGATAGTAAAAGTAAAGACCATCAGTCACACATAAAGTACACACATAGACAAATTTTGACGAGGAAAACCATAAAGGGAGAAAACCTCTTCTTCTTCGAAATGATAGGAAGTCTTTTTCAGTTCTGTACATCATTTACAATTGAGCACCAACTCAATGTGAGGCTGCTACCTCTGTTTTACAANCATCCTATATCCTTGCATCTCTTGGAGTCTCAAAGTTCTGAATTCCCAAAGTAGGACTTCGTTGAAGTGCTTACACCATCTCCCTCTAGTTGATCTAATGTTCGAGAACGTTCCCAACAAATCCTTTATCAACCTTCCACAATGTTCCCGAATTCCTCTGCTCGATCTAATGGTTGGCGGGATTTCACCACTTCGGGACTTCAACGACTTTGTGTCCCTTACAAGTCTTAACCCATTTAGGTATTGAAGGTTTACCTACCAGAAAGGTCATACATAAGGAAAGAATGTCTGTTGTTGGCTGATGGTACCACTTACTCTATCCTTCCACTATGATTGATCTAAAGGTAGAGAAGGGTTTTAAAGATTCATTGGTTCTATGACCCACATTACTTCACGACTTCGATGTGGTGATTCCAACTGTTTAATGAATTTTCACTCCTAGAGTGAGTCAATGCCAAATTTGACTGTAACATGTATCCAACGGTCACGAAATATCTCAAAGATCCCAAGATCTACAACTCACATTACTTCACGACTAAAATTTTGGTTAGGGTTTAACGATAAAGCAGATCCCACGACAATGGATATGAAACTTCCATTTTCCCTTCAACTGTCCCGTCACCATTTCAACAGGTTTCCTTCGGTGAGATTTGAATGTTGTGGGGTTCCAACATCTCGAAGTCTTGGACCTCTGAAGTCTCGAAAACTGAAAGGCTTAGCTCCTTTTTAGTGTAGCGTAGGGTTCTAGGGTCCTGGTCATATGGGAATTTGACAAGCCCTTGAGGGATACACACTCGGATCTTATCCAATATTTGGTTAAAGTCATGGACTTGAGCCTGCGGTCACTAGGGAGAATGGTTTGAAGGAAGCACCTTTCACTTCAAAATCCAAATCCTGTAACATGAAAATGGTAATTATAAGGGATTGACAGGTTCATAGTTATCTCGTAGAGTCTGTTCCGACTCTGTATTTCCAAGTTTGGTCCCTAGATAGTGTTGGAAATACTAAAACAACTGAGAGGGGGGGGTGAATCAGTTGTATGTGAGCTTAAACAATTTTAAGTCTATTAAAACATTATTAATCTTTCTTCATGTGGTCATCAACAATATACAACATATGGATAGTAAAAGTAAATACCATCAGTCACACATAAAGTACACACATAGACAAATTTTGACGAGGAAACCCATAAAGGGAGAAAACCTCTTCTTCTTCGAAATGATAGGAAGTCTTTTTCAGTTCTGTACATCATTTACAATTGAGAACCAACTCAATGTGAGACTGCTACCTCTGTTTTACAAGCTGCAACTTGTTTGAGAGCTCCAACTCTCTGGTTTCTCTA
>JZKD02S1330902.1:0-11748 GCA_000966675.3 Picea glauca | reverse complement strand
ATTCCAACAATTTTGCATGGTGCATCATCACCCAAATGAACTTGTCCAAAATCACCTTGAACATAATCTAGAAAATGTTTCCTATGGGGTGTGGAATGAAATGAATCCCTTGAATCTACTACCCAAGACTCAAAAATATTATCTACAGAAAGAATCAAAGATCCTGTAACACATCACATGTTACATTTTCTTCCCGGTTTTTCTCTTGTTGTCCATCTCTTTGTTTCTTTGGAGCTCTGCAGTCTTTCTCCAAGTGTCCTTTCTTTCCACAATTCCAGCACTCTATCTTTCCAAGTTTGGATTTGGATATGCCCTTCCTATACTTCTCGTGGTTCCCTGAGGCCTTTCCTCTATCATTTTGTCTTCCCATGTTCTCCATGTTTAACGCATTACTTGATGTCTCACCTGTGCTTTTCTATCACATGTCCTCACTAAGGATAACACCAACAACATCATCAAACTTTAGAGTGTTCAAACCATAGACAAAGTTACTTACAACCATGATCTAGCCATTCCATCTTTTTGGTAATGAGCACAAGATTAGAAGAGCCCTGACCTCATCATCAAAGTCAACTTTTACAGAAATTAGTTGATTAGTAACCGTATTAAATTCATGTAAATGATCTGCAACAGACCCACCTTATGACATCTTCATATTAAATAATCTCTCCATTATAAAAACCTTATTGGAAACCGAGGGTTTTTCATATAGTTTATCCAATGCGTCTATTAACTCCTTCGTTGTCTTTTCTTTCAAAATATTGAAAGCCACCGACGCTGCCAGGCTCAACCATATCGTTCCTAGTGCCTTTCTATCAAGAACCTCCCATTCTTTTTCCTTCATGGCCGTCGGCTTCTTTGTTATTCCACCCAATGGTAGGAATAGATCCTTCTGATATAAATAATCTTTCATCTGCATCTTCCATAACTAGTAGTTTTGGTCATTAAATTTCTCGACCCTAAACTTTCCATCTTCCTCCATTGCTCCCAATTGAACCAAGAACCCTCTTTTTCTGTGAGTTACCTTTCGCTCTTATACGAGTTGTTATTAAAACAAGATCGTGAAACAATAAAATAAAATAAATGCGGAAATAAAACACAGAAGATACACAATACAATAGAGACACATATATATGTGGTTCACCCAGTGTGGGCTACGTCCACTAGAGAAATTGCCAGGTCCTTCCTTTATTATTATTCAACAAATGAAGGGATACAACCTACACCACACTCGTTGTAACTTCCTCTTCTTTCTCTCATGGTATCCTCACTCAAAATACCATATTCAGAATGATACATAGCTGCAATACATTTCCCTCATAAAAGAGGGTTTCCTTCTAAGGAAAAAAACCCTAACATAACTTCTATCGTCAGATTTGCGACCTTATAATAAACGATCCATATTTACTATGAAATTACAATATACATTTACAAGGAAATTTTTCCTTCGGGGGCTTGCTTGACCCCGAACCCCAAAGGAGGGGCAAGCCCCCCTTGCACTCCCCTGCGTGGAGAAGTGTACATTCTTTTGGGGTGTAAAGTCTTTATGGGGTATAAACATGGCTGAAAAAAAATACCTTTGAATCAGGAAGATAATCATAATTCACAACCAACATGACCATCCACCAGTAAAACTCTCACAAACATGTCGCAGAAGAATGAAGACTCCAATCAATATTAAGCTATGATCATATTTGAATCTGCTGATCAGATCTAGACACAAACACAATCATCACATATGTCTCAAAATTTTGATACTTTTGACTGCAATATTGGCTACCTTCCGAGCAAGTGTCAAAATTGTCTCTCTTGCACTAAACAACCTTGGTTTACATGAAAGGATGAAGAGATGAGGTTTCCTGCATTAAAATGGGTTTTGTTGCCATGTTGTAGCTCTCCATGCTCTTTGAAACCTATAACAAGCATACAATTGCTGCAACATCTCATAAATAAAATAACATCATAAATATTATGCTTACATTGGGCTTTTATGAAACAATCCTATTGATCTGAAGCTTTGATGTAGAAACGGATCACACCATTCTGACTGTGGCAAGAAAATGTGTAAAAACTCCTATTTACAAGTCAAACAAAGACACTATCCATCCCAATGCCTCTTGGGCTCTTTTTCTCGTAATGTGTGCCTATACTTGTAGTCATTACACAGTACTCTGCCTCATTCTCTGTGTCATCATAAGACCTGGGTGCGCGCTTCCTCCTTGAGTATGGAAAAATTATGGGTTTAAAACTTGTTTCTTGGGTGGACTTACCAAGTCCCGCCCCTCTGAATTGTTGGAAACTTGTAATTAATTAAGGCGTTAGGTTGGGGGAGGTCCCGGGGTCAACCTTGCAGGATTCCCCTTTTTGGCACCTTGTTACAACTAATAAAAAAATGATTGTCGTAATATATGACCATTCGTTTGAACCATATAACAAAATATATTTGTTTTAACTCCTCATCATATATAATATATGGTTTACCACCATATATAACCCATAGATAAACTTCGTGGATTAGGCGCCAACTTTAGCGCTGAAAAATGACATGACACATGCATGGTTCAAGCCTTGTTGACTTAATGCCTGCATTTACACTGGGATTTTGTCAAGATTTTTGGGTTGGAATTTGGTGGAGTGTGTTGAGAATAAGCCAGAAGTTGGGTTTGTTGGCTAGTTTGGCTGTCGGGTCCGGTTCGACCCGACCCTTTTTTAATTTTAATTTGTTTTTTCCTGGCCTGCCTTGGGAATTTTCGGGGTGCCACGTGGTGCCTTACCACTAGTTTCCTATTGTACAGTCAAACTCTACCAAGTGGCACGCTTGCCTAAGTGCCACCTGTCGCTCTATCAATGGGCCACTTTTCTTCCTGTTGGGTCACCACGTGGTGACTCTTGGGTGGTGCCACATGGCACATGCCAATAGGACCAAGTGGCCTCCAAAATTCCAAATCTGACTACAACGTGGCATGCCGACATCATCAGTATGGATGTTGACGTCACCATGTACGGTCAGTTGTACGGATGTTGATGTCACCTTATTGAATTTGACTGAGTTGACTTCCAACTTTGATTGGTTGTAACTTATTCGTCCAAGCTGCATTTGAAGTGTCATTTTTGTCATTGGAAATATTGTGACAAGGTCTTTGAATTGGCACTGGTTTGACTAGATTCCAAGAAATTTTATTTTTGACCCTTTTCTATCCTCTTGGACCATTCTGAGACTCCTTTATCATAAGGCATAGAGGCTAGGGAGGTCATGAGGTCAATTCCCTCAGACTCCAAAATGATTTTACACAACATAGCCAATATTGGCCAATGAGGGGCTGCCATGTGACATCCTCCCATTTGTTAAACCTGTGCCACATGTCAATGAACCATTTGTCCACTTGGAGGTATAACTCAGTTCTCCAGTCACCTATACAATCAGTGCACATGGCACTTGGGGTGTGGCCGTGTCACCTATATGGTCATGCCACATGTCACTATATGGACATGACACATGTACCCCTTTGACTTTTGACTTTGACTTGGTTGACTTGAACTTTGACTGTCCATAACGTTTGCATACGAGCTCTGTTTGACTTGCCATTTGTGTTGTTAGAAAGATGACGATGAGCTCTATGCAATAATGCCATTTTCAAAATGATTTGAGATATTCAAATTTTTAGAATTTATGGATCCCCTGGGACCTTTGTGAGCATTCTAGATCCTCCTAGACCTCTGTGAGCATTCCTTAGATCCTCTTGGATCAAACCTTCCGACTGAAGAACTTTTGGACCTCCAAAAGTATAGATACTCAACAACTTGGTGATGATAACTCTAACTCACTCTTCCAACTTACTGAAATGTTCTAATCAGTAACTTAGTGATGAAGCTTCTTCACTCTTCCATCTTTCTAATTCTTTTGGAAATAAGTCTTCATCTTAGGTGATTGATCTTAGCTACTAGATCAATGTACTTCTTTATGTTTCCCTGGAATATGGCTCTGACTCTAGCCCTTTGGCACTGTAGCTAATATGATATATAGCTTCAATTCAGGCTCATATATTCTCTAACAACAAAATTCTTGTTCAGTGAATCTCTACAATACCTATACCTATATTTCAACATCCAATCCCATCTCTTTTTGTCGAAGATAGTCTATCTCGACTAATATGAAACCAAGTCGAATGTTGATCTATGCCTTGCCCATTTGAACTCTATGTTCTACTTGATGTATCTATATAAGTCCTTGCATGCATACTCTCTTTGTTGTCACTCTTCGCTTGGGAAAAAATTTTTGCTTGTATTTTTATCATCTGTATCTGACTTGCTTATGTTCAAGGTATACATTGATCCAGGTGGATATTGGTGACCACCCACCTATTCCAACTGGCTCCTCTTGAGAGTTTTCAGTTCAACACATTCTTCTATACTTCTTTGTAATTGTGGCTTCTACACTTTCGGGGCTGCTTGAAGCCCTACGCATATCCCAGGTGGAGATTGGTGATCTCCCACCTAATCCAACTGGATTATTTTGAATTTTTTCATGTCAACACATCTTTCTATACTTTTAGGGCCATTTTGGGGCCCTAAACAATGTTTTTTTGTCTTTTCACATACAAACTATAGACGTAGTCAGATTTTGATGATGTAATGTATAGTTCTCAAAAATACCTTTCCAATGGGCTATCATGTGCCTAAAATGGAGGTCGTATGCAAAATTTACGACCCCAGGAAGTTGAGGTACCAACTTACCCATCGGGGCCCACATGACTTTTTGCGTTTCACCTCCTAGGGTTAGGTTTTTGGATGTCTAGGGTTTTGACATTCATGAGTGATGTTAAAAATCCCTCTAGAGCCTCATTGTAATCATTCTTCTCAGACAGATACATGTAGAACAAACATCTCTTCTCAGAGCTAGCTACCACCATTCGAGCAAGTTGTTTCGGTTATGCAATTTTATAGTTTCAACCTATTTCATTTATTCAATATAAGATATTGTTCAATAGATATCAATGTTGTTCTTCATATCTATGTGTTTATTGTATTTAGTCTGGTAATCAATTCATTCCACTCCTAAATCCGAATTAGTGGTATCAGAGCAGTCTGCTCTTCATTTATTTTTCTTTGTGCATGTCCCCAACAAGATCCAGGTACAAGAAGTTGGGAATCGAACCAGTCGATCCTTTGCAATATTGATCGCATTGAGCCTAAAAACAACCCATGGGGGATAAAAAGAAAGATCATTGAGCAGGAGATCCTTTTAAAATTTTGATCAAGGAAGCCCTTGCGTGAAAAACGAATGAAATGATGGACAAATTTGCACAAATCCTTCAGTGAATCCCCACAGGAGAATCATTTCCATCAAGCGTCCATGCAACCCCCTTCAAGGTACAGGTAAATTTTGATATTCCATTATTTGAAGGACTAATAGATGCGGATGTTGTAAATAAATGGTTGAATTTGCTCGAATGGTATTTTTCGGTCCACAATTTTTCTGATAGGGAAAATATTACTTTTTCACTCCTCAAGGCCTTCCCCCATGTTAAGGGTTGGTGGGATATTTACTCTGAGAAAAGGGCCATAGAGGAATCTGCAATATTTGTGGCTGCCCCTACATTGGATTCCTACCGAGATTCCATTAAAGAACAATACTACCTTGTTGGAAGCTACAAGGACCAATACACCAAATGGACCACTCTGCATCAGGAAAGGGACTAGACAGTATTGGATTTCACCAATATTTTCCATACCCTGCACACCAAATTGGGTATCAAAGACTCTAAGCGACATCAGGTGCTCAAATATTGTGACTATTTTCATAGATACATTCAAATAGAAATGGAGTTTCTGGACATCGCATCATTGGGTACGACTTATATATATGTTGTCAANATTCCAACAATTTTGCATGGTGCATCATCACCCAAATGAACTTGTCCAAAATCACCTTGAACATAATCTAGAAAATGTTTCCTATGGGGTGTGGAATGAAATGAATCCCTTGAATATACTACCCAAGACTCAAAAATATTATCTACAAAAAGAATCAAAGCATCCTGTAACACATCACATGTTACATTTTCTTCCCGATTTTTCTCTTGTTGTCCATCTCTTTGTTTCTTTGGAGCTCTGCAGTCTTTCTCCAAGTGTCCTTTATTTCCACAATTCCAACACTCTATCTTTCCAAGTCTGGATTTGGATATGCCCTTCCTATACTTCTCGTGGTTCCCTGAGGCCTTTCCTCTATCCTTTTGTCTTCCCATGTTCTCCATGTTTAACGCATTACCTGATGTCTCACCTGTGCTTTTCTATCACATGTCCTCACTAAGGATAACACCAACAACATCATCAAACTTTAGAGTGTTCAAACCATAGACAAAGTTACTTACAACCATGATCTAGCCATTCCATCTTTTTGGTAATGAGCACAAGATTAGAAGAGCCCTGACCTCATCATCAAAGTCAACTTTTACAGAAATTAGTTGATTAGTAACCGTATTAAATTCATGTAAATGATCTGCAACAGACCCACCTTATGACATCTTCATATTAAATAATCTCTCCATTATAAAAACCTTATTGGAAACCGAGGGTTTTTCATATAGTTTATCCAATGCGTCTATTAACTCCTTCGTTGTCTTTTCTTTCAAAATATTGAAAGCCACCGACGCTGCCAGGCTCAACCATATCGTTCCTAGTGCCTTTCTATCAAGAACCTCCCATTCTTTTTCCTTCATGGCCGTCGGCTTCTTTGTTATTCCACCCAATGGTAGGAATAGATCCTTCTGATATAAATAATCTTTCATCTGCATCTTCCATAACTAGTAGTTTTGGTCATTAAATTTCTCGACCCTAAACTTTCCATCTTCCTCCATTGCTCCCAATTGAACCAAGAACCCTCTTTTTCTGTGAGTTACCTTTCGCTCTTATACGAGTTGTTATTAAAACAAGATCGTGAAACAATAAAATAAAATAAATGCGGAAATAAAACACAGAAGATACACAATACAATAGAGACACATATATATGTGGTTCACCCAGTGTGGGCTACGTCCACTAGAGAAATTGCCAGGTCCTTCCTTTATTATTATTCAACAAATGAAGGGATACAACCTACACCACACTCGTTGTAACTTCCTCTTCTTTCTCTCATGGTATCCTCACTCAAAATACCATATTCAGAATGATACATAGCTGCAATACATTTCCCTCATAAAAGAGGGTTTCCTTCTAAGGAAAAAAACCCTAACATAACTTCTATCGTCAGATTTGCGACCTTATAATAAACGATCCATATTTACTATGAAATTACAATATACATTTACAAGGAAATTTTTCCTTCGGGGGCTTGCTTGACCCCGAACCCCAAAGGAGGGGCAAGCCCCCCTTGCACTCCCCTGCGTGGAGAAGTGTACATTCTTTTGGGGTGTAAAGTCTTTATGGGGTATAAACATGGCTGAAAAAAAATACCTTTGAATCAGGAAGATAATCATAATTCACAACCAACATGACCATCCACCAGTAAAACTCTCACAAACATGTCGCAGAAGAATGAAGACTCCAATCAATATTAAGCTATGATCATATTTGAATCTGCTGATCAGATCTAGACACAAACACAATCATCACATATGTCTCAAAATTTTGATACTTTTGACTGCAATATTGGCTACCTTCCGAGCAAGTGTCAAAATTGTCTCTCTTGCACTAAACAACCTTGGTTTACATGAAAGGATGAAGAGATGAGGTTTCCTGCATTAAAATGGGTTTTGTTGCCATGTTGTAGCTCTCCATGCTCTTTGAAACCTATAACAAGCATACAATTGCTGCAACATCTCATAAATAAAATAACATCATAAATATTATGCTTACATTGGGCTTTTATGAAACAATCCTATTGATCTGAAGCTTTGATGTAGAAACGGATCACACCATTCTGACTGTGGCAAGAAAATGTGTAAAAACTCCTATTTACAAGTCAAACAAAGACACTATCCATCCCAATGCCTCTTGGGCTCTTTTTCTCGTAATGTGTGCCTATACTTGTAGTCATTACACAGTACTCTGCCTCATTCTCTGTGTCATCATAAGACCTGGGTGCGCGCTTCCTCCTTGAGTATGGAAAAATTATGGGTTTAAAACTTGTTTCTTGGGTGGACTTACCAAGTCCCGCCCCTCTGAATTGTTGGAAACTTGTAATTAATTAAGGCGTTAGGTTGGGGGAGGTCCCGGGGTCAACCTTGCAGGATTCCCCTTTTTGGCACCTTGTTACAACTAATAAAAAAATGATTGTCGTAATATATGACCATTCGTTTGAACCATATAACAAAATATATTTGTTTTAACTCCTCATCATATATAATATATGGTTTACCACCATATATAACCCATAGATAAACTTCGTGGATTAGGCGCCAACTTTAGCGCTGAAAAATGACATGACACATGCATGGTTCAAGCCTTGTTGACTTAATGCCTGCATTTACACTGGGATTTTGTCAAGATTTTTGGGTTGGAATTTGGTGGAGTGTGTTGAGAATAAGCCAGAAGTTGGGTTTGTTGGCTAGTTTGGCTGTCGGGTCCGGTTCGACCCGACCCTTTTTTAATTTTAATTTGTTTTTTCCTGGCCTGCCTTGGGAATTTTCGGGGTGCCACGTGGTGCCTTACCACTAGTTTCCTATTGTACAGTCAAACTCTACCAAGTGGCACGCTTGCCTAAGTGCCACCTGTCGCTCTATCAATGGGCCACTTTTCTTCCTGTTGGGTCACCACGTGGTGACTCTTGGGTGGTGCCACATGGCACATGCCAATAGGACCAAGTGGCCTCCAAAATTCCAAATCTGACTACAACGTGGCATGCCGACATCATCAGTATGGATGTTGACGTCACCATGTACGGTCAGTTGTACGGATGTTGATGTCACCTTATTGAATTTGACTGAGTTGACTTCCAACTTTGATTGGTTGTAACTTATTCGTCCAAGCTGCATTTGAAGTGTCATTTTTGTCATTGGAAATATTGTGACAAGGTCTTTGAATTGGCACTGGTTTGACTAGATTCCAAGAAATTTTATTTTTGACCCTTTTCTATCCTCTTGGACCATTCTGAGACTCCTTTATCATAAGGCATAGAGGCTAGGGAGGTCATGAGGTCAATTCCCTCAGACTCCAAAATGATTTTACACAACATAGCCAATATTGGCCAATGAGGGGCTGCCATGTGACATCCTCCCATTTGTTAAACCTGTGCCACATGTCAATGAACCATTTGTCCACTTGGAGGTATAACTCAGTTCTCCAGTCACCTATACAATCAGTGCACATGGCACTTGGGGTGTGGCCGTGTCACCTATATGGTCATGCCACATGTCACTATATGGACATGACACATGTACCCCTTTGACTTTTGACTTTGACTTGGTTGACTTGAACTTTGACTGTCCATAACGTTTGCATACGAGCTCTGTTTGACTTGCCATTTGTGTTGTTAGAAAGATGACGATGAGCTCTATGCAATAATGCCATTTTCAAAATGATTTGAGATATTCAAATTTTTAGAATTTATGGATCCCCTGGGACCTTTGTGAGCATTCTAGATCCTCCTAGACCTCTGTGAGCATTCCTTAGATCCTCTTGGATCAAACCTTCCGACTGAAGAACTTTTGGACCTCCAAAAGTATAGATACTCAACAACTTGGTGATGATAACTCTAACTCACTCTTCCAACTTACTGAAATGTTCTAATCAGTAACTTAGTGATGAAGCTTCTTCACTCTTCCATCTTTCTAATTCTTTTGGAAATAAGTCTTCATCTTAGGTGATTGATCTTAGCTACTAGATCAATGTACTTCTTTATGTTTCCCTGGAATATGGCTCTGACTCTAGCCCTTTGGCACTGTAGCTAATATGATATATAGCTTCAATTCAGGCTCATATATTCTCTAACAACAAAATTCTTGTTCAGTGAATCTCTACAATACCTATACCTATATTTCAACATCCAATCCCATCTCTTTTTGTCGAAGATAGTCTATCTCGACTAATATGAAACCAAGTCGAATGTTGATCTATGCCTTGCCCATTTGAACTCTATGTTCTACTTGATGTATCTATATAAGTCCTTGCATGCATACTCTCTTTGTTGTCACTCTTCGCTTGGGAAAAAATTTTTGCTTGTATTTTTATCATCTGTATCTGACTTGCTTATGTTCAAGGTATACATTGATCCAGGTGGATATTGGTGACCACCCACCTATTCCAACTGGCTCCTCTTGAGAGTTTTCAGTTCAACACATTCTTCTATACTTCTTTGTAATTGTGGCTTCTACACTTTCGGGGCTGCTTGAAGCCCTACGCATATCCCAGGTGGAGATTGGTGATCTCCCACCTAATCCAACTGGATTATTTTGAATTTTTTCATGTCAACACATCTTTCTATACTTTTAGGGCCATTTTGGGGCCCTAAACAATGTTTTTTTGTCTTTTCACATACAAACTATAGACGTAGTCAGATTTTGATGATGTAATGTATAGTTCTCAAAAATACCTTTCCAATGGGCTATCATGTGCCTAAAATGGAGGTCGTATGCAAAATTTACGACCCCAGGAAGTTGAGGTACCAACTTACCCATCGGGGCCCACATGACTTTTTGCGTTTCACCTCCTAGGGTTAGGTTTTTGGATGTCTAGGGTTTTGACATTCATGAGTGATGTTAAAAATCCCTCTAGAGCCTCATTGTAATCATTCTTCTCAGACAGATACATGTAGAACAAACATCTCTTCTCAGAGCTAGCTACCACCATTCGAGCAAGTTGTTTCGGTTATGCAATTTTATAGTTTCAACCTATTTCATTTATTCAATATAAGATATTGTTCAATAGATATCAATGTTGTTCTTCATATCTATGTGTTTATTGTATTTAGTCTGGTAATCAATTCATTCCACTCCTAAATCCGAATTAGTGGTATCAGAGCAGTCTGCTCTTCATTTATTTTTCTTTGTGCATGTCCCCAACAAGATCCAGGTACAAGAAGTTGGGAATCGAACCAGTCGATCCTTTGCAATATTGATCGCATTGAGCCTAAAAACAACCCATGGGGGATAAAAAGAAAGATCATTGAGCAGGAGATCCTTTTAAAATTTTGATCAAGGAAGCCCTTGCGTGAAAAACGAATGAAATGATGGACAAATTTGCACAAATCCTTCAGTGAATCCCCACAGGAGAATCATTTCCATCAAGCGTCCATGCAACCCCCTTCAAGGTACAGGTAAATTTTGATATTCCATTATTTGAAGGACTAATAGATGCGGATGTTGTAAATAAATGGTTGAATTTGCTCGAATGGTATTTTTCGGTCCACAATTTTTCTGATAGGGAAAATATTACTTTTTCACTCCTCAAGGCCTTCCCCCATGTTAAGGGTTGGTGGGATATTTACTCTGAGAAAAGGGCCATAGAGGAATCTGCAATATTTGTGGCTGCCCCTACATTGGATTCCTACCGAGATTCCATTAAAGAACAATACTACCTTGTTGGAAGCTACAAGGACCAATACACCAAATGGACCACTCTGCATC
Source organism: Picea glauca (assembly GCA_000966675.3). Classification (NCBI taxonomy): domain Eukaryota; kingdom Viridiplantae; phylum Streptophyta; class Pinopsida; order Pinales; family Pinaceae; genus Picea; species Picea glauca. The sequence goes on along the minus strand of JZKD02S1330902.1, from coordinate 187 downwards.
AGGAAAGGGACTAGACAGTATTGGATTTCACCAATATTTTCCATACCCTGCACACCAAATTGGGTATCAAAGACTCTAAGCGACATCAGGTGCTCAAATATTGTGACTATTTTCATAGATACATTCAAATAGAAATGGAGTTTCTGGACATCGCATCATTGGGTACGACTTATATATATGTTGTCAA
>JZKD02S1330891.1:0-11748 GCA_000966675.3 Picea glauca | reverse complement strand
TTGAATACATGCAGAATTTTACTTTTGTAATTAAACATATTTTTGGAACTGCTAACAAAGTTGTTGATGCTTTGAGCAGGAAATGTTTGTTGATGCAGGAATTCAGAGTCAAAACATTGGGTTTTGATAGCCTCAGGGACATGTATAGAGATGATCTAGATTTCAAAGAGGCGTATGAGGCATCTGAGAATCCAATTCTCAGGGATAGAAGCCAGTGGACCGAATATATGATCTGGGATGGATTATTATTCAGAGGCAATCAATTATGTATTCCAAAATGCTCCATGAGGGAGAATCTGCTGAAGGAAAAACACAGTGGAGGATTGGTCGGACACTTCGGTCATGAAAAAATGTTCTCGAAATTAAATGGCTCATATTTTTGGCCAGGGATGAGGACATATGTTAAGAGATTTGTGGACAGATGCAGAATTTGTCAGCACACAAAAGGAAGAAAGAAGAACATGGGGTTATACCAGCCATTACCCATACCAGAAAGGTCGTGGGATGCAGTGAGCATGGATTTTGTATTAGGGTTACCAAGAACGCAAAGAGGATTTGATTCAATCTTTGTGGTGGTAGACATATTTTCAAAGATGGCACATTTCATACCATGTCAGAAAACCAGCGACGCAACTCATATTGCGAACCTATTTTTCAAGGAAGTTGTCAGACTTCACGGCTTGCCAAGGAGTATAGTTTCAGATCGAGACACCAAGTTCGTTGGACATTTCTGGAGGACTTTATGGAAGAAGTTGGGGATGAGTTTTTCATTTAGCTCAACTTATCATCCTCAGACAGATGGGAAAGAAAAAGTTGTAAACCGGAGCTTGGGAGATTTTTTGAGGAGCCTAGTGACTGAACACCACAGTCAGTGGGATCACATTCTGCCACAGAAGGAATTTGCTTACAATGATTCACTCAACAGAAGCATAGGGAAGAGTCCATTCCAAATTGTGTATGGAATGCAGCCAAGAGAATTTTCTGAATTGAAGGATTCATAACAGAATGAAACTAGAAGTGCGAGTGCAAAGGATTTTGTAGAAGCAATGAAGGAACTTCACAGCAGAGTTAAGGAGTGATTGCAAAATTTGGGTCAAGAGTATAAGCGTAGAGCAGATCAACACAGACGAGAACTTTAGTTTGAAGTTGGTGATCTGATTCTTGCACATCTAAGGAAGGAGAGGCTCCCAAGGGGAACATATAATAAACTGAAAATGAAGAAGATTGGACCATGCAGAGTCATGAAGAAATTTGGGGCAAACGCATATGAGATTGAATTACCCGATGGGATCGTAATTTCACCGATATTAAATATTGTGGATTTGTACCCTTACAAAGATGGAGAAACAGGTGCAGACACTGAACAAACAGAGGTTCAGTGGACTAAACAAATTCCTGTAGCTGAAAATCCACAAATGGAAAGTATACTTGACAAGAGAGTCAGCAAGAGGACCAGGAGGAAATAATACTTTGAATACTTGGTCAAATGGAAGAGACATCCAGTTGAAGATTCCAGCTGGGAAAATGAAGCAGAAATTCATAAGCATGCACAGACTGTACAAGAACTCATGAACAGGAGTCCATTAAAATTTTCAAGCGAGGGAGTATGATGGAGGAGCATTGCCAGCAGCAAGCGAGCGTGAAGGCGAAAGACAGCAGGAAAGCACCAACGCATGTTTTTGAAATGTTTTGAAACATTAATGTAATATTTCAGAGGAAGCACACTTGTATATTGTAAACAGATCATGAGCGGTTTTCTCTCATCTGTAGTAGGTGGAGGCATTTATGCATAGTTAATGAAAGTAGGTAGGTTTGAATGCAGATTAGACAGTTTAGGAGGTAGGAGGGAAAATTGACTAAAGACACCCTCACCTTTGTATCATTGTAACATTAGAGATCAATTTTATCATTGAGAATAGAGAAGAAAGAGAGATCTGTAGCAGAAGGTTGTAGAGAATAACCCATGTACAGAAGTTCTGAATTAATATATAAAGCCTTGATTCAGATTCATGGTGTTCTGATGCTTTCTGTGTATACATGTTGAATGGTATGCTTATGGTTGTTTACTCTCTGTTATGAATTTTATTTATATGTTGTGTGAATGTATGATTTCATGTTGAATGTTTGAAGTCTGAGAGAGAAAGAATGAGTTTCAATTGTTTCTCTTCCTGAGTGAGAAGTTCCTGCAAATAGTGTAGTGAAGTCATCCACAAGGAGTGCGTTGACAATGTTCAGAGTTTATTTCTGAAAGCTTAGGAGAGATATTGTTGTTCTCATTCCCACAGAAGTGCATGTGAGGCATCGAAGCCATGCAAGGTGTGCGCAGGCTGGTTGAAAGCTCAAGAACTTATAAACCAAGGAGAGAGTTGAAGGACTGTTGTTGCAAAGAGTGCACAGAGTCGAGAGAATCAAATACCTAGAAGTATTTGAAGGTTGTCACAAGGAGTGCATGCAGGAGTCTTTTTGAAGACTCGAGTTTGTAAAGAAAGCTCGGTATGGTTAGTGCCTTTGAAATACTTCAAAGGGAGGCAAAGTGAAGTTGCTTGAAGGAAGTTAAGTTCTAGTGAAAGAACCTTGGTTTATTTCACAGGAGTTATCAAGGAGCAAAGAGTGGTTGAAATTCTCTGTGGAGAATTCCCGAAATCACAAGGACCGTAGGATCTAGGGAAGTTGCAGGGTGGTTAGAGGTGAGCAAGCTTTCCACTCTAGGATCTAGAATCAATGTGGATCGTTGATCGTGCTTTGCACAAGATATCGGATCATTTCGGCATTTCAGGGATCCTAATGCCAAGGAGTTGAGCACAGTGAAATGAAAGTCTCGAAGTCGCGAGTTGCGACAAGAGTTAGATTAGAGTTTCAGGATTTTGTCACTTCGAGTGTCGGGAGACAGAGGAGACAGCGCTTTGGGAGTGAACGTCTTGAAAACCTGAAAGAGTGACAAGTAGTAGGAGTCTATGTCAGACATAGGAAGTGGTTGAGTGGACAGGTGGTGTGTCCTCGTCAAAAAGGCGGGGTCAATCCTTTTTGACTATTTCGGGGTTCAGAGGTTAGAGAGTTGGGAGATTTGCATCTGGATTCACGAAATCGTGAATTCCGAAATCCCGATGGAGTGAGAAGTCCGTTGTGGGGATAGTCATTGTTGAACGTGTCAGGATTCGGCATATCATCATTTTCGAGGACAAGGGATCGGGGTTCTTTGTTCCGAGATTCCCAAAGTTGCGAAACATGATAACAATTTTGGCGAATCGGCATTTCGGGTTTCGGTAGTTGAAGGATCAAGAAACTCGAAAGGAGAAGTTGTGAAACCCGAAGTCCTGAACTTGCGAAAGGCATGATCCTATTTTGGGTCAGGAGATTTGGGTTGATGCTTCGTGTTTGATCACGCAGGCACACTCATATGGACCTATGGATACACTATTGTGTGTGAAGGGTATTTCCCAAGGGGAAACCAAAGAGTCAATTAGACTCAAAGGGAAGATTAGAACGATCATGTGCGGACCTCAATTCTGAGGATTGGGGGTCTGCATCAAGTTAACCGATCATTTGTTATCCTCCTCAAGCTCGCTAAAAAACAAAGAGGTACTCTCCTATCTGGGTGGGTCAAGTCTTTCATTTATGGCAGTTTGATGTCGCCCTTAGACATGGAACTTGTTTGAATCCCATGTGTCGTCATACTCTTTTGACTTCTTCATAAGAGAACCCTTGGTTATCATCCCATTCCATGTGTCGTCGTACTCTTTTGACTCCTTCAAAGAGATCCATTGGTTTTCATCACATCATCATACTTAGTCTTCATGCTTTGTTGAGTCAATGTTTCCAACTCATCCATTGTGTCGTCATATGTTCAAGGTAATTCAACCTTTGCATTTTCACCCATGTGCATGTTCATTGTCATTGGTTCCATCACTATTCATCGTTATCCTCTTTTTTTTCGATCATGGTAGATACATCATGGCCCTCCTGAGATGATTCTATTTTCGTCGACATCAACACATTATCCGTGAATTAAACTTATAAACCAATCAGTTCCTTGGATCTTGCATGTCTCAATGGCAGGTTTCCTCGCTTTCAACAGTGGGTTTTACATCATTGACCCTTGATCTATTAATTCCATGAGTGTTCAACTTCAAAGAATCTATTCACATTCGATGGAATGTACTCAGAGTACCTTGGGAGTCATTTTCATCATTGGTGATTTCCCTCGCACTTGTTAATGGTATATATCATTAACTTGTAATCAAGCGGTTTCTACCATGTTTGACGCCAAGACCTCTATTCACATGGCTAGATCTGTACAATTCAAGATCAGTATTGAATACCCTGGGGAGAATTTTCAGTAAATACTCATTTTTGTTATCTACCTTACCCAGGATGCAATGGAGAATATGAAGTTGTGATATATATTGTGACATAGATCCATGTTGTATTGGTCTGTGGCTAAGTTTTGTCATGTTGAATCTCCATTGTGTACAATCTCTTGGCTACATTTTGATTGGGTCATAGAAATATGGATCCATGTTGTATGTTCGATGGTCATATACTTAGTTAGTAATTTCATGGATCTACAGTGTATTGGTTGACATCCATGCTTAGATTTAGATTATTTTGAGTATGGGTATGCCTACATTGGGGATGATATATGTGTATTGATGGATGTTTGTTTGATTTTCCAACAGGTTTTCTGACTTCGGTCCTTTGATTCCACATTATTACAAAATGTTTCAGCCATCATTTTTCTCCTTTGATCTCACACTTTGGGGGGCATCTGTTATACACCATTTTTTCACCCTTTTCTAAGTGTCGTAAAGTTTCCTACTTCACTTTGTTAAGTGTCGCAAGTGTCGCACTTCACTCTGCTCAGTGACATCTAGTCTACAAGATCAACAAGATTTGTATTCCTAAAGGTGACTGGTTGCATATTATCAGAGAGGCTCACACCTCCAAGGTAGCAGGACATTTTTTTGTTGGGAAGATAGTTTCCAACTTACATAGGTATGTGTATTGGACCATAATGCAAGAATATGTAGCACAGTATATTAGAGGATATATACTTTGTGTACCAGCAAGCCCAGTGAAAGGAAGAAATATCTACACCATCCCTTACCAATACCCAATATCTACACCATCCCTTAATCTACTCGATGACCTCTCTACTCTGCACTTCACTCTACTTAGACGCCCTATCTACCATTCTAGAGGAGCGTCCTCCTATAGCAAACTAGTTTATGAGCCATGTTTTTTTATTTTTCTCAGATTTTGCTCAGTTTCTTTGTGACTATTTGAGGTTATTTTTTGAGTCTCTATGATCAGTGCCATATGGTTGGATGATCTTTATCATCTATTTTATTAATATTTTTTGGTTTCTTTCTTTATCATCCTCTTTTTAGATTGCGTGTGTGCTTGAACTTGCCTAGTATTTTAGCCCAGAAAATCCTAGTTTGTTTTTTATTGTTCTTGATTGAGAATTTGACATTATCACTCAATTTAATTTCCTTATTTTTATTTTTCATTGGGTGATTGGTTGTGAGCCCTTTCTTCTTCATTGAAACATCTCACTTTTCTGGATGATTAGGACTCTCTCTTCTACCACAACTTCGTTTATGTTGCTTATGTTTTGAGGATTTTTCATGAGTGTTTGTCTTCATTCTCCTTTGCATCTTTGATTCCTTGATTGAACAAGTTGTCGAACACTTGTTTTCTTTTAGTTATCATCTTTTTTAGTGCACTTTGTTTGATTACTTGTTTGCCTCTCATTTCTTTGTGTCAACATAGATATATTTATTTTCTCTTGAAATTTAAGAAGCGAAAAAGTCTGCATATATCCTTGCATACATTATCAAACAAAGACGTTTATTTTTTTACATTCCTTAGGAACGTTTTTTAGTGCAAGTTTGGAAAAAGAGCTAGTTTTGCATCTAAATTTATATTTTTGAAAACATTTGCTTAGAATTTTGGCATCATATTGATCCCTGACATTGAAATTTGCATAGTTTTGAGTTCTTTCTTGTGTTTAGAATAATACAACTCTTCTCCTTCCCATACATAAAATTCATCGAAAATAACATACTGCATCTCATTCTTTTGCTTACTATTGGAGTCGAGTCTCTCACACATTATCATTTTCATCTTCGTGAACCCTTTGAGTAAAAATACATTAAAATCAATCATACGCTAATAAAATCAACTAGAATATTTTTTGTCTTTAGCACACCAACAGTAACACGAGATTAGGGTCTTTGGACTAGGTGAAGTGAGTAAATAGTTTAAGACTACTAAACAGATTGTATAACATTGGCGAGTGTATAAGTCCAAATTTCCTAAAACCATATTTGGGAACCCCCTCTCACATAGGGGATAAATAGAAGGTTGTGTGCGGGGGAGAAGCAGAGATCACCCCTCCAAATCTTGACCAATTGTAACAGAATGAGCGTATATTGGGGTTTTTTCTTGAGAAACCATTGGTTTCATTTGGTCTCGGTGCTTCGTGAATCCTGAATTTGTTAAAGGTCCTCAAGAGTCTTACCGGTCCACTTATATTCCAGTCTCTTGAAGAGATTCGAACTTTGATATTCTTCCCATACGTTCGGTCCCGACAGTTGATTGTACCCACCCAGAGGTTGAATGTGAGTTTGTAACCTTAGTGTCCTTTCCTAGGTATCTACAAAGGTGATTGTGGGGGGATTCCCATGCTACATGGGGTAGACATTGTATCACACTCTCAGTACCCTTGGAGGGTGATCCCGCGAAAGTGAGGGTTGCTTGAACCGAGAAGGGCTGTTACGTAGAGGTTAGGGTAACTACTTCTCATTTATTCATTGATGGATTGACATCCCATCTTCAGAAGATCCTTGAACCTATTGTTGCTTGGTTGATTGATTTTAGTTTTCTTAGGGGTGTGTTTCTATGAATTTCATAGTCAGCCTTAAGATCGAATATTTTACGGTATATAAGGTATGGAACCTAACGTTATGGAACCTCAACCCAATGTTTCCTATGAAGAATGATTGAAGATCCAACATATGAGACTGGGAGCGTAGATCCTGGGAGTGACCATCATGTATAAGTGGTCACAACCTTCATAGAAAGAGTTGCATCTTACATGAATCTTCATTTTAATGATACTCTTGGCCCGCCACTCATTGATCCACCATTCACAAGATATGTACATGATTTTTATTCTTATATATTATCGCCTTGTTCCACCATTACATCATCTTTTGGCATGAACCTGTCATTTTTTGGTTTTCCTGAATGACTTGGGAATCTATCTTTTTCCACAACTCTTGTAGTTGATATTGATGGTGCTTCTTCTTTATCGAAAACATCAGTGACCCAGGTAATCCTAACTCAACCACTTATGCATACATATTCCTTTTCACACAGGTCAGGTAGTATTATTGCTTCACTATTTCCACACATGCATGAACCAAGAGATTTATTTGGTCATCCCATCGAGCAAATGGCCAGCAATTAAGTCATTCATACAACCACGATTGCACAAGATACTCATCCTCTATCTTGACCATCACAGATTAGTACACCTTGCTTTGGAGGTCAATATTCAATGGGAGGCCAACGTTTAACTGAAGGGAAAATTTTTACTGGGGGGAAACCTACATGGTCGCAATATCAACTTGCTTGGGGAAACTCCGCTCCTACTGATCCTTTTATCCCTACTACCACTCGCATGTATCCTGGACATCCATTTCTAGGAACTGTTAACGCTTTGTGGGGTCAATCCAACCCATTGGGAATTCTTCTGCAAGAAAATGTGCCCTTTCAATCTATAAACCCCATGATTCCAATGCAACAGTCCCTTCAAACTCAAAACATGGGGGGACCATTAGGTCAATCTTAGTACGTAGGAGGTATATTTGTTACATCCCATCACACGGGTGGAAAAATAGGGAAATCGCATTATATGGGCAGACAATCAAGACAACCCCCTTACATGGGTGGAAATCCCGGGAAGCCACCATATATAGGAGGACCATCTAGCTTTTCCATCTCCCCGCAACCTAGATGTGGTCCTACTAGTGTTCACATGCCATATGATTACCACCAATATCCATAGTCCAACCGAAACATTCCATTCTTGGATACATTAGATCTGTTAGATATATTGCATTTGACCAACAATCCCATCCACCATGCTCTTTTTTGGCCTGCCATCCCTTCCAAATTTCCATACAACATCCTGAAATTCAACAAAAAACCTAGGGAATATCCTAATAATCATGTTATGACTTTCCATTTGTGGTGTTCTTCCAACTCTTTGATTGATCTAGGTGGATATTGGTGGCCACCCGCCTATTCCACTTGGACCCACACCATTGTTTCTTTCATTTTTTTAGTTTCCTTAATTGTAGCACAATTTACTATTTTTTGCAGTTCTTCGGGTCCTGAATTTCTGGAGCTGTTTTGAGGCCCTAAACGATGTTTTTTGGGCATGAATGCTCCAGTGAATATGAGTTAGTTTTGGATTTAATATTTGTTGTCAGCAATGTATTCCTCGGATAGATCTTTCTAACGATGTATCATGTGCGTCAAACGGAGATAGTATTCCAAAGTTACGACCCCGAGAAATTGATGTACCAATTTACCCCAACGGGGCCCATATTCTGGCGTTTCATCTCCTAGGGTTAGGTTTTTGGATGTTTAGGGTTTTCCATTATTTCTCAGTAATACATAGGCCTTCGAGCCTCATTATAACAGGAATTTCAGAGGCCAGTAGCCACCACATCTCCTCTTAGAGATAAGCTACCAGCGCCCTAGCTAGTTTATTTCCATTCTGTCTGTAAGCATTTTTCAGTCATTTGTTATTAATGAAATGAAGTCTTATTTCGACTGCATCTCTACGTTTATGTGTATTTATGTATTTCATTGTGTTCCTACATAAATAGGGATCAGTGGTATCAGAGCGGTCTGCTCGTTCTCGATCTTTTTTTGCATGTCCCCAACGAGGTCGGGGTATAAGGAGTTGGGGCTCGATCTGGTTGAACCTTTGCACAATCAGTNTCCTTTTATCCCTACTACCACTCGCATGTATCCTGGACATCCATTTCTAGGAACTGTTAACGCTTTGTGGGGTCAATCCAACCCATTGGGAATTCTTCTGCAAGAAAATGTGCCCTTTCAATCTATAAACCCCATGATTCCAATGCAACAGTCCCTTCAAACTCAAAACATGGGGGGACCATTAGGTCAATCTTAGTACGTAGGAGGTATATTTGTTACATCCCATCACACGGGTGGAAAAATAGGGAAATCGCATTATATGGGCAGACAATCAAGACAACCCCCTTACATGGGTGGAAATCCCGGGAAGCCACCATATATAGGAGGACCATCTAGCTTTTCCATCTCCCCGCAACCTAGATGTGGTCCTACTAGTGTTCACATGCCATATGATTACCACCAATATCCATAGTCCAACCGAAACATTCCATTCTTGGATACATTAGATCTGTCAAATATATTGCATTTGACCAACAATCCCATCCACCATGCTCTTTTTTGGCCTGCCATCCCTTCCAAATTTCCATACAACATCCTGAAATTCAACAGAAAACCTAGGGAATATCCTAATAATCATGTTATGACTTTCCATTTGTGGTGTTCTTCCAACTCTTTGATTGATCTAGGTGGATATTGGTGGACACCCGCCTATTCCACTTGGACCCACACCATTGTTTCTTTCATTTTTTCAGTTTCCTTAATTGTAGCACAATTTACTATTTTTCGCAGTTCTTCGGGTCCTGAATTTCTGGAGCTGTTTTGAGGCCCTAAACGATGTTTTTTGGGCATGAATGCTCCAATGAATATGAGTTAGTTTTGGATTTAATATTTTTTTTCAGCAATGTATTCCTCGGATAGATCTTTCTAATGATGTATCATGTGCGTCAAACGGAGATAGTATGCCAAAGTTACGACCCTGAGAAATTGATGTACCAATTTACCCCAACGGGGCCCATATTCTGGTGTTTCATCTCCTAGGGTTAGGTTTTTGGATGTTTAGGGTTTTCCATTATTTCTCAGTAATACATAGGCCTTCGAGCCTCATTGTAACAGGAATTTCAGAGGCCAGTAGCCACCACATCTCTTCTTAGATATAAGCTACCAGCGCCCTAGCTAGTTTATTTCCATTCTTTCTGTAAGCATTTTTCAGTCATTTGTTATTAATGAAATGAAGTCTTATTTCGACTGCATCTCTACGTTTATGTGTATTTATGTATTTCATTGTGTTCCTACATAAATCGGGATCAGTGGTATCAGAGCGGTCTGCTCGTTCTCGATCTTTTTTTGCATGTCCCCAACGAGGTCGGGGTATAAGGAGTTGGGGCTCGATCTGGTTGAACCTTTGCACAATCAGTNCATATTGAATATCTATGTGTCTAAGGTAACCAAGGATATCTAATCTGAAATTCTGAGGAAAGTGAAGAAAAGAAGGCCAAATGCAAGGAAGGATAAATTATTTTGATGGTGCTTTATAAGGTATGTTATTTATAGGTCATCTCACCATTTTCGCTATAACTTTTTTTCTATAATGATTCAGACCGTGAAATTTCTATTCAAGTGAGAAAATATATCCAAGTATATTTGGTAAAAATTTCAGCTTGTGGGTCGTTGCATTTTTGGATTTACACTCCGTGGAAAATAGGGCTTGTGGCTAGTCATGAAACTAGTCAAAAACAGGTGTTTCAGGTTAAATATGTCATAACTTCTTCATAACAGATATGAATTCAATGAGACCAAATTTTTTGGTTAGGGTACATTCTTTGGTATGTTTTTTAATAGTTTCATATCATTTCAACAAATATTTTGTGTGGGACACACTCTACAAGGTCCCTCTCTAGAATAAGCCATAATTCATAAAGGTATGCCATTTTTGCTATAAATCATTTTCTGAGAGGTTCCAAGTAGTGACACTTGGAGGAATTTCATAAAAAACACTGAATAACATTGTGTAACAGTTTCATATCTTTATATATTACAAGTACAAAGTTATGATTACTTCAAGTTAGGGTTGTTGACTAATCCAAAACTAGGCATGTGAGACTAAAGAAACGTTGATGAAATGCTAGTCTCTTGTTGTTAAAGTTAAGGAAGGTTTGCAGGAATGTGATCATATACACCAGGTATATTACATATCTATAAATCAGATTTGGATGATGAAATTGATGACAGATTTTGGTTGAGTTACATGTTGAGTACATGGTTGAGACAAGTAGTTGACGAGTTGGCACATACATGAGGTGTAGAGTTGATGATGTTGGTACATATTGATGAGTCATATTTGATGAGTAGTTGACACATGATTGGTACATACTTGGTACATGGTTGGATGCACTTTTTTATGGCACAAGTTGGTGCATGGTTGATGCACTTTTTTATGGTACAGGTTGATTACAGGTTGAGGTACAAGTTGATGCATGGTTGATGCATGGTTCAGATTTATTGGTACAGGTTTACAGCGGTATATCTCAAAGTGATAGTGTGACAGTGGTTCCATCATTCTACTTCTACTTCAAGGTGGTAGGACGGGGCAAGGACAGGTGGTTGTAGCCACCTTTCGGTTGTAGCCGGAGAACATAGGGGGTTGTAGCCTTCTTCTGGTTATAGCCAGAGAATTAGGGAATTGGAGCTTCCCTCAGGTTGTAGCTTGAGAAACTAGGGGGTTGGAGCCTCCTTCCAGTTGCAGCTGGAAAACAAAGGAAGTTGGTGCTTCCAATGAATGTAATTCTTCAA